>JABASP010002794.1:0-17714 GCA_019776565.1 Sminthurinus signatus | reverse complement strand
CATGGAGCTGAGTGCTTCTGTCAATGTGGATCTAGTTGATGTTTACTTTTCTTCTCTGTTTCTGTTTCTGTCTTTGTCCCAATTTCAAGAACAGGAGATTCAAAACCAAGTTTCAAAAAGTTATCAGAATAAGATAGTGAGTAGAGAGTAGATATTTTCTGGTATTCGTATGTACATAATATGATAATGACTCCAGAACTTTAGACTCCAGACATAAAATTCAGAGTTAAAAAAAATATTCAACTCTGGCCTAGGCTAACCTCAAACCTCAAACACATACGACATACTACATACACTTAAGAACTCAAAAATCATAAGTAACAAGAGGATTTGAGATTTGAGAGGGAAAATGAGGGGGTGGATGTGAAATGTGAAATGTGAATGTGGATGGTCCTATTGAAAATTGAAATGGAAAATGGAATGGATATCCAAAGTTTTGTTATTGGATGTGAAATGTGAATGTGACTTTGACTTGATGACTCACACAAGTTTAAGTTCAAGTGCATCAGTAACAGAAAAGTAACAAGTAAAAGATTTAAGAGATGTGGAGCATGGAAAATGGGGAATGGAACAGAGAGATTCAAAATTCAGATTCAGATCTTTACACTGAAAAAATAAAATAAAAGTCACCATGCATAATGCATACATTCAGATTTCAGAGACATTATACATAACACTTTGTGTCGTCGTCTTCATGCAGTCTTTTGGAAAGCAATATGAGAACCAACAACCCTCAATCCTCAATTTCTGGACCTGGAAACCATTAAACTCGGTTCTCCTCTTGTAACTTGTAACCTCTTTTTCTTTTTAGAATATATCTATGTTCAGTGTCTAAGATATGCATAAAGTACTACGCATCTAAGTTTGATGCTCCATCTCATTTTTCTCTTGTAAGTGATTTACTATAAACAGTCTGTGGATTGTGGATTGTGGATCTCTTGTTTCTCTTAATGGTTCAAGGGAAAATAAAACTAAAGTACAGAATAATATTTAATATTATTTGAATATTACTATTGGTTTGATATTTGATTTCTTGCCATCCGTAATCCGTACCCTCGTCTTCCAAAGCCAGTGTAAATAATCCAGCTGTATCTCATGTTTTTCCAAGATATTACACTGATTCCTCTTATCAAATAATACATAAAATATTATTGAAATGTATGAGTTATGAGTGACACATATTATTCATTTTTAGTTTATGCTCCTTCAAATCTCTTTTCTATCGTCATGATTTGTGTTTTGTGTGCATTCTCTTCTTTATTAAGAATTTAAACTTTGTACATATTATTATTATTATTATTATGTTGTCTATGAAGGAACATGTGCGTATAAAATCAATTGTCTATTGTTAATTACTTTGGTATTTTTTGTCCTCTAGATAAAAATAGCCTTTATAAACGGGGAAATTGGAAATAGCTTATACTTTTTAGTGGTTTAAAATATCAGTCATCAGTAGGCCATGTTTAATGTTTAATTCACTTGGAGCTCCGGTGAATATCCACGTTCTAAAAATTAAGTCCCATGAGCACTAATATGAATTCAAAGTTCTAAGGAACCTTTTATAGCATTAAAAAATATGAAATGATGGTGAATGGTGAATACGAATACCGTGCAGTGTGCAGTGCCAGTGAACAAAAGGGGTTGTTGTAGAGTGTAGAGTGTGTATTTTCGTAGCATTTCAAATTTAAAGTATGGAGAATATGGTTAGCTTACAGCTTAGCTTAGCTCGGTTAGGTTTGGTTTAGTTTTGGTCTGGAAGGAATGGAATGGGGATGGAGGAAGAAAAAACGGCTAACATGTAGTTGAAAATAAAATATAAAGGGAAGAAAGAAGAAGACTTATATGTGTATGGAGAGGCTGTTGTATTATATACCTTTACAACATACTATAGAATATTTGGGTACATGTACATTTTGTATATTGTATAAGAAAAAGAATCGCCTGTTAGATATAATATAGAAAGCAACTAGTGCCTAGTGAGATATTGTTGAGAAAACTATACATGTTATGCATCTACACAACATAATATTATTTATCCCTACCAAATACTAAACACAAGAAAGGACCAAAAGGAAAAAAGGAACCGTTTTCAGATGGTTCATCGTACATCGTACGTGGACGTCTCGCACAAGAGAATAAGAAGAAAGATGCACAAGAAAATAATACAATGTTTAAGGAACACATACACATACGCATAATACATAGGAAGAACAGAGTGGGGTTGATTTGCCTTGTATTTTGTATTTTGATGATGGTCCTCACTCACATTACACTATGCACTATATTCAATATGCATATTATTGTAGATATACATTGTACATTGTATACTTGAGTATAAAATATATAAGATTATGTATCTTTTGGTTCTTGGATCACTACACTTGAATCTTGACTTGCTGGCTTTAACATTTAGCTTATTTCTTATTTCAAAGCCAGCGGCACTATAATATAACAATATTTGGTGTACATAGTAATATTTTGTATTTTGTATTGTGTTTGGGCCATGACATGGACGAATGGACGAATGGATAGTTCAAAATCTAAAGTACATGTAGATATAATCCAGCAGAAAAGCTCAGGACCTACAAGACATTATAGCCATTTCTTTGTTGTCTATATAGTATACAGTATGATATGCTTTGCTGATATAAAAGATATATAAGATATAAAATACAACAATGATAAATACACAATACACAGAAAATTCAATGTGTAATGAACATTTTCATCTTTTTTCTCTGGAAATATTTATATTTATTTTTTTATTTGTTTCAAGTGTACTCAAGTATTTACTTAAACATTCTAAAACATATTTTGTACTTTGTCACTTGTTTCTTATGTCTTGACTCTTGACTTGTGGAGGATTAACTCTAAATATAAATCTTAATTTACTATGTAAATTCTACTCGTTATTCGTCATCATTTCAATATTTAAAAGTGTAAAAAGTACCATCTGATTCTGATTGTGGTTTATGGTTGATGGATGAACATGGATGAATTGTTACAAAATATAAAACATAAAATATGATGATAAATATTAAATATATGCAATAGGAAAAACAAGGTATTTATTTATTATATGAGAATAATAATAATAATAATTACATTGTATTGTTGTTTACGAATCGTGCAAGGTTTACCTACCACCACCACTACTGACAAAGAAGAAAAAGAAGAAGAAGAGACTGATTTGAGATGTATAGAAAAGTACTGAATAGCTATATAGATAAAAATTGTGTGTATACAGAGAGAATGCTATAACTTTATGCTACAGGGAAGTACAGAAGATATATTTCAGCTTGTGTGTGTGAGACAAAAGCTTTTAGCCTCAGTCTTCTCCGAGTCGTTGGAACGAAAGGTAGTGAAAAAAAGTGCTCGTATTTTTATTCATATTTTTTGTCCTTTTGTGTAATCTGTCCTGTGTTTTTATCAACACATGGACAAAACTATAATTTATTCTTTTTTAAAGAAATGACTCACTGAAATTTATATTTTTTTGAAAAATAGTAGTGAATGTGGATCGGCATTTACATAATAATTATCGGTGGAAAGTGATAAGTTTTTTTTTTAAATAATAATTTGCAACAGGTTGAGTGTCTTGTTGTGTTTTCGGTTTTCGGTTTTTTTCGGTTTGGAGCTGAAAGATATTTTTAACTGTGAAGACAAAGAAGAAAGACCCGGATATTTTTTTTACTCGGTGTTTTGTGATTTTTTTTTGAATTTGGATTCGGAATATTTAACTTAAAAAAGTGGACCAAATAGGAACAACAAAATGACGGTGAAAAGGACAGCTTGTATAAGTAAGTTATATTTTTAAATGTATTTTTGTGCATCATAATATTGTCATAATATTGTCGTTTATGTAGTTCTAAGTTCAGAGAGCATTATTATTATTTTTGTTTTTTGTTGTTTTTGTCATAATCATTTGACACATGGAACTAAATATTTATGCATTTCATCAATCAACTATAACTGTGTTAAAAATAACTATCATAATATTATCATAATATATCATCAATAGTTTTTATAGCTTCATCTGATTGTTTTGTTTTGTTTGTTGTTTGATGTGTGAAATGTGAATTGAAGGACCGAGGCTCTCCAGTTTTTATTTTTATGATCTTTTTTTAAAAAAAAGTAAACTCATTAGCAAAGTAGTTATTTTATAGTCATTGTTGATCTATCTTTACTTTAACATGTTTCTGAGATTTCACAAAGTAAAAAGTAAATGCATATCATTTTAAAATGCATTTATAAAATGCAAAGTTACAAGTTGTTTAGAAGTCTGAAGGATGTTTAGTTAGATAACATCCAATATCTCTATAAAATGTTTCATATAGTTTGATACTATAATGATAAAAAATAATATTGTATAAAATTCTGCATCTATAATAATATCTAATACATAATACATCATAGTCACTTTTCACTCTTCAACTTATTTACTTACACTGTTTATTTATGGAGAGTTGATGTTTGATGCTGTTCACTGTTCACTTGTTTGTCAAAGTTAGTTTTTAAGTTGACCTCATTGCCTATTATTATTATTATTATTACTATCAATGTTGTAGATTACAAATAATATGTTGATTGATGCTGAGAGTCTATAAAATATATCTATATATTATTCAGTATTCATAATATAATTTATTAAGTATATTCATGATATTATATATTATGTACACAAAATATCTTGAACAACATGAAACATGATGATAATAATGTCTTTACTCGAGATTGAGATTGTGCTCAACTAATTCTTCTTCTAAAATCTAAAACCTATTCCAATGCATCAGTATTTACTATTTACACATAACATTTGCTCATCAGCAACAAACTTCATGATGTTCTCTCTCAACTTTATGTTTTTTTTACTCTACCCGAGCCTCAAGTCTCATCATCATCATGTCAATAAAATTAAGCGTAAGGTCTCCATCTGCTACGAATACTAAATTCTTGAACACTGTTGCCAGCTCTCAAGAGTGATGATTGTCAATAATAATTGTCCATGTTCATATTAATTATATTAAGGTTTTCCAAAAGAAACAGAATAATTATGAATTAGGTATTAAAAATAAATATATTTAGCTTCATTTTTTGTCTGATCCTTATCAACAACACCAATAGCAAATTGTATGCTTGTGCGTGTCTGTTTTTTATCTTTGTTTTACATCAGGAACAGGGGGATTTATTCCAGTGCGTATAAATACATTTGGATATTTTTAACAGTTGTAAGTTGTAACTATAATGTTGAAGCTATCTTGTCAGTGCGTAATGCGTAATTTATCAGGAGGAAATGTAGAAGCTGGAGTTTAGTGGTTTTTTTGTTTTGTTTTGGTTTTGTTCCATGAACTTGAAACTCTAATACATAATAATATTAAGTTTCAGCATAGTAAGTAATGGCTAATGATGTATGAGAATATGCATTATGCATGCTATTTATGCATTCTGCATTTTATAGAATATGATCCTTTTTAAAAATAAAAGATACATACTAAAAAACATGAGTTATGTGTTGGCAACTGTTACAAATATCATGCTCTTGATCATGCTCATCATAAGTCGTAAGTCGTAAGTCTAACTGGAATGAGGGCGAATGTTCAATGAGGCTCAATGATTTGTACTGTGTCTAGTGTCTACTGTATTTTGTGTTTTCTGTAGTCTATAGCCGGGAGAAAAAAATTACGAGGCTTGTTTTCTTTTTTGGACATTAATATATAGTGTATAGTAAAATTTCTTGATTAATGAGGTAAAATGTAAAGCGATCGTGAGACAGAGACAGGAAAATATCAAACTATGTAAAGGAAAAATCCATACTATTTTTTAAATTTTGTTTTGAATACTGTACTTGAATATTGGATAGTGTGCCGTTTTTTTCATGCTTTTTCTTCTTCTTCTTTATACATGCACCTATACTCTACACAGCAGTTTATTTGATATTCAGTAAAATCCAGATGCATAACCTGTACATTTTACTTTTTTTTAAATGTATACATACTTATAAGATATATGCATACGACGCAAAGTATTCAAAACAAGAATCTGCCCATGTGTCAAAGTCCAAGATCCAAGATACACAGAATATTTTATATTATATTTGATATGATAGTATATATTCAGATTCTGAGATGTACGTGCTCATTCACTCTCATATACTTTCATCTACAAACTACAAACTATACAATCTTCATGATTATAGATATATGTGTAGAAAATAACGAGGATGACGAGTAGAGCACACACAATTCATAATATTCTCGTGATCGTTTATGAGCTTTGAGTTGTGAGTACTTACGTGGTGGATTGGATTGTATTGTGCATTGTGCACTACACCTACTTACTTATTATATTACAATTTACAATTTAATATTGGGTATCTGTATCTGGTTTGCTATTTTGCACATAAGTATCTCTCTCTGTTTTTTCTTCTTCTTCTTCGTCTTCTACTTGGTATAAAGTATAAAACTATACAAACTACTTGGAAATCATAATCGTAATATGTGCAGCACGCAGAAGAATTAACAATAATATATTATAACTAGTAACTAGTTACAGTTTTTTAGAAAAGTGTGCACAAAACTTATCGATATCCAAAAGAAATGATGACATTAAAATCTAGTTGTCTGTTGTCTGTGTAGAGTGTAGAGGTGCATGAGAATAACACCTTCAGCTTGAGGCTTTTTAGAGTTTCACATGATCATAAAAGAGGAAGAAAAAAAAAGAAACGGCGGATCTCTAAAAGAATGATCATGTATAGGAAATAATAATATAATACAGCACGAGGAGAAAAGGTAATCAGTAATTAGGTTTTGATTTTTATATTTTGTACTTGATACAACATTTTATTGATTATACTATACACGCAAATGGCAAAAGGAAGATTCATTTAAATATAATATATTATATATATACATATATTTGGAATCTGGAAGTAGTTTTTTTTATTGTAGAAATAAATAGATGACATCTAGATTCTAGTTAATCAAGGTGTTCAACTATAATAGAAAATAAAATATTAATCTCAAGTCTCTAAACAAAGAAGGCTTTCAAAGAACTAATAAAATGATTGGGACGAGTTCCAAGTTTCAAATCAAAGAGTAAAAACAATATATAAAGACAATTTTTTATTGATGGAAATCATCAATGTCAAAGGACATCCGATGTCTAATGCAAAATATAAAATTGTGTATATAGCATAATATAATTTAATTAATTCGTAAGAGGCTTTAGGCTTTAGAGTTTTGAGGAAAAGAAAATAACATGATATGAAAGTATAAAGTAAGTTGTAAAGGACGGAAGGTAACGAAAGGAATAAAATTGTCGTTCAACGTTCAACGTTCAAGTACAGATGACAAAAAAAAAAAGAAAAAAAAGATGCTGTAGCAAATAAAAAGATTTTTAATGCACATGAATTGATTCTTGAATGACAAGTAAAGGCAATCAAATAATTATTTCCTTCATTTCAGCAACTATAAACAATATATTGTTTTAATCGAGTAGAAGATAAACAATAATACAAGAGAATTACATTACATATGGATGCTCTATACTTATTACCTAGACAGACAACAATGTATTCTCGTGTATTGAACGTATTCATTCAGAGCCTTCACTTAAATACTTACTCTTGGCAACTTTTAACTTTTAACTTCCATGTCATGTCCTTTGTCATTAAATAAATAAATAATTCAATATCCCATTGCTCACTCAAAATTTAAAAAGAAATGATTGAATATTTTGAATTAAAATTATTCAAAATCTACATAATAATCATTTAGAATTATTTAGAATTTATTCGTAATTTGTAGTTTTTTAAAACTGGTGTATATAAATTCTAAATTCTCATATGTACATTTGCAATGGGATATAAAATTCAAATTAGCCTACTAATGAGGATGGAAGGAAATTAAATTGTAAATTGTAAACATTATGAAGCGTTAAATAATCATCACATCAACTTTGCAGAATTGTCATTTGTGATTTGTGAGTGACAAACATGACTGCCCAAATTTAATTGATGGTCCTTTTTTTTCCTCTTGATTTGCAAATGCATACTGATGTGTACAATTACAACAAAATGATAATAATTACAACGCCTCGACTGACACATTGCAAACAGATTACTGTGCAGAAAAACTGCGTGGGTATAAAGTACAAAGTATAAATGTGTTTGAGTTCATTGTACATTTAATATTATGGATGATATAGAACGTTGAATGATGATGATTCGTACTTCGTATTCCAAGTACAATTATTATTATTGTTCATTTATTTGTTTAATCTATTATCAATGTGATATAGAGTTTTGAACATTGAACATGAAACACAGAATGCAAGCATTCATAATGTACAATAATGTTCAGTAAACAATAAACAATGAGTGTAATAATGAAATGACTTTTCTTGAGTCATCAGTCTAATGTCTAATGCATTGGAAATTGGAAAAGGCCATTGAAATTTTAATTTGCACAGCAAATAAAAGTAATTGGTAATCGGAATTATTTGTTGCTAAAGTGCGCTGTGTATCCAGCGAATTTTGGAATTCTTGAGGGGACAGGAAATATTTTAGATTTTGTAAACGCAAGGTAAAGAATAAAGAATAATGAACCTTGTAGTTTTTCTGTAAGTTTCTTTTTATGATCTAGTTTTTTTAGAAAACCAAGTAAAAAAAATCAATACATAATAATGTGTAAAATGCTCTGTGCTCTGTGCACGTTTGCACATTCACTCGTTTTGAAGTTCAGACTTGAATCCAAGAGATTATATACATAAGTATACTATCTCTGCCTTCATCACGCTCAGATGAATTTGCTGAATACATTTTTTTGTAAATGTCACAAATTTTACACGTCACATCATCTCTCTCACTTTTCCATCATCTTAAAACGAGACTTGTAATAATTGACTTTATTTATTCATTTCACTCTAATGTCTAATGGTATTTTGCATATAATATGAGAAGTGTGATAAATACGTGATCGACCTTTATTTTTTACACTTGTCAACTTAGGCAGTAAATAATACTTTTAAAGTCCATCTGCCTTTCTTTTCTTCTTCTTACAATAATAATATATGCAATTATCTCACTCACATGTGTAAACATTGTCAATGACTTAGTTTTAGATCAATTTGTACAGTGTCCAATGATACTGTTCGCATCTTTATTCATTCAGTCTTCTCACATTACTACATAAAAATAGTTATTAATTAGATCAAAGTAATAATTTTACTTTTACTCAAGACTCAAGAATAATGCTGACACTCGATTTCAAACTGCGATTGCATATAGTCATTTTTTTCTCTTTGAAATTTATTTCAAAGCGTGTGGTAAAAATAGATAGATGAAAGAGGATTTTTTTTATTCCATTATATATTGTATATTGAACAGGTAGCGTGCACATGTAAATTGTACATTGTACAACATATAAAAAAAAGACACAGATTCAATCAAATTTGTATCTTGTATCTTGGTTGGTCGATTCAATACACGAACTTTGAATTAGCAGGGAGACACCAAATCTTAATATAAAAGAGATGAAAGAATGAAGAAAAATGGTGTATACATTATACATGTGTAGATTGGAGATTGAATGTAGGACATTGCACACACACATATGTATGTGTGTATTGTGCACATGTGTTTTAAATATTTTCATTCATTCATCCCTACTACTACTGCTTTTGCTACTCTTTGAAATCTGTACAGACAGAAAAAAAATTTGCAAATGCAATTTGCAATCACGTGAAATTCAATAGCAGCGAAGAGAGAGTCATTTTACAAGATACAAGATATATACACAAAACAGACGTTATGCATCTATTGTGTATTAAGTATCATGCAAAAACTACATTATATATTATGTATATGAATGATAAATAATGATGTGTTATTCGTTATTCATCAACCATTGATCAACCATCAAGATACATGTTATTATCTACGTCTTTTTACTTTTATATTATCATAATATCTATAATCTGTAAAAATAGTAAACACTAAACACAGATATGAAATATGAAATGTTTAAAAATACCTTTTAATTTTCTATCTACAAATAATATAATGAGGAAAAATGGGAATGATACAAAATACAATGTATAGAATGTACGAGGAAAAATGATGTGTAATGTGTAAATAGGTTTTCTTTTAACCGAATCATCTTCTTTTGTATTTTGTATTTTATATTCTATAGTCAATACTCACACGAACGGTATTAATTGTGTTGACTTGCCGATGGATGAGATTTTGAAATGATCAAGTTTTCAAATGCAGGACAAAGGATCAAAATTCAAGTGGTAAACCAACTTGAATATTTGAATTGAAATGAGAAAAAAGTGTCTATAGACATTAATAAATTAAGTTCATGTGTTGTATGTTTTAGGTATTTGTTTTGTGAAACCAAAACCAAAATGTCGTTGTAATATTATGTATTATTGTGGAGTAAGAAAAAGGGTTAATAATAATGATGATGATACGATATTGACTTAAACGGGAAAATATGACAGAGTAATGATCAAAACGTGGCAAAGTGGTTAATACAGTGGTTAGTTTTCTACCTTGATTTCACATGTGTGTTATGTGTTATGTGTTATGTATTGTCGGTGTCGGTAAATGAGCGGTGATTTATTTTGTTTGTAAATGTGGAATGGTGATGAAGTCGTCATCATTTGTACTTTGTTGTACATGTATTATGTGTATGTATTATTGTTTTTGTCGTTGAACCAATTTTACCCGCACAATTATGTGCATAAAATGTGTGTGGTAATAGGAATGGAGTTGTGAAAGATGGTTTATTTATTTATTCAGTGAACTGCACTAGTACATTAGTACATATGTTTGTGTGGGATGTGTGAGGCGATTTATCTTACATCTTCACGGTGTCTTCATCACAAGTTCACAAACTAAAAAAAAACGTTTCTCTTACATATATTTAATATTTACACATGAAGAAGAGTAGAAAATATGACACTTGAGAAATTGTTTTTTTTGTCAAATACGGCTATTTTTATTCCTGAGAGAAAATGATTGAAAAAGTTAAAGTGACTTAATTTTATTTTGAGGTTTATCTCTAAAAAATCCAACATAATACAACTTTTATAGTTTGTTTTGTTTTCACATTGGTGGAAAATGGAAAAGAAGCAAGATATTAAATACTGTTAAAGATATGAAAAGTTGCGTAATTTTGTACTTTTGCTTCGAGATTGATAAATTTTGTCAATAGTGCAATTTTTGTGGAATGGATTGCACTTTTCTCCCTCGACAGTATTAAATATTAAATATAAAACATGCTTCATTTCATCACACATAGATAAAAAATCTTTTTGCACTTGAGTCTTGTGTGTAATGTTAAATGTGAATGAAGAATGAATACACAAGTCAGTGCAAAGGCACTTGAATATCTAGTTGAACAGTACAATGTACATCATACATGTATGAAATGCGTACTGTATTGATTATTGATGACAGTTTTGAACTTTGCTCCGGACAAAGTGTAAAATGTAAATTGTGAAATGGAATGAAGTCATTTTATTTTACAGTTCGTCGTAGAAAATACAAATAACAAATACACACAGGGATAACTCTTGTGATAATTGAAATGCACATGTAAATATTGTGCTTAATTTTTGTTACATTTGCTTCAAACCTAAAAATTCAAAACTCAAAAATAACAAGGAAAACAAACAGGAGGGAAAATCATAATTCATTAATCATAAACACTAGTTAAATATTCAAATTATGCCATGCCTTACAATTAGTGTGAGTGAGATAAAAATTGTACAGCTGATTATACAGAAAGAAATACCTACGTCAAATAATTAAAGTTTGAGGCTTGTTATTAGTTATTAGCCCCATGTGAATTATAACGATTAATTTTTCTTCTTCTTAAATTTCTTGTTCCATACTTTAATTTTCCATATTCAATATTATAATACACAATACACATTGTACTACTGCTATTGTATCTGTATTTTGTGTATCTATCATTTATCAAGCAGCCGTAATTACAATGATTAAGAAATTTTCTTTTAGGACACAGATAACAGACAAAAGACACGCTGAACACTAAAAAGAAGAAGAAGAAGAAGGATCTTCGTATACATGATACATAAACAGTATATTATATTTGCCTATAGACTACACAGATATGCACATGTATATAAAATACAAACCAAGACAAGTTTAGTGCATGCATCTCAATTCACAATTCTCAATAATTAATAATTAAACAAGGGCACGAAGTGCCTGATGTTTAATTGAAATTATATTAAAGACTGAAAGAATAATAATTAAGGATATCTATCTCATGGATATATCCGCCAGAGCTATTTAAAAGTACATAAAAAGAATCTCGGGCAGGGTCTATCCACACCTCAGTTTCTTGAGGCGACTCTCGCACAGCTATTATTAATTATTAATAATATTCAGGAACTTAAACTTTATCAACTGCTTTAACTTAAAAACTACAAGTTTTTACTAATGCCAACTGTCGCTACTGCCTATGCAAAGTTAATTCAATACAGCACTCTTGACTCGTACGAATAACACCTGTAGTAAGAATATTTATTCACAAAGAGTAAATTAGTAAATATCAGCATTCATGTTTCATGTAATAAATTATTGCATAAATATGCTCTTCTAGTATTATAAGTTATATATTATAGTGTATACCATATATTCATATTGTTTTATATTTTATATTATATTTTAAAATGTTTTGATAGGATTTGTAATATCTATTATAATCTCCCTGGAACAGTCTGGACTTCCGCTTCCAATAGTTCATGATGATGAACCTGTTAATATATCATGGAAAAAACAATTATCATGAGAAAGACTGAAAGAATAATAATCATCACAATCATAATCAATTATATTTCATATATGTAAATATAGCCGGGTGGGCGGGTGTGGCTTAATTATTATTCTTTCAGTCTTTAATATAATTTCAATTAAACATCAGGCACTTCGTGCCCTTGTTTAATTATTAATTATATTGCAAGACTGAGTCGAATAATAATTAAGGATGTTCAAAGTAGTCATGATAATTGTGCACCACAAGAGTTTAGTATAGAGTGAGCAAATGAGGAGGATGAGCTAGGACGGTAGTAAAATCTTCGGAATGTAGAAGAGTTTGTCCAATCTGCACTCTTCTGTATGTCATCCAATGAGACTCCCATATTTAAAGCTTTAGTAGTAGTAGCCGAACGAGTTGAGTGAGCCTTGAATTTTGATGTATCAATACCAGCACTACTCAATCCACTCAACATCCACCTGGAAATTGTTGCTGTTGTCACAGGACCATGAGGACTGATGATAGAAATGAGAAGATGTGAAGATTTCCGTAGTTTTTCTGTCTTCTCAATATATTTTCTTAAAGTGTGAACCACACATAGCTTCTTTTCCTGTGGAAATGATGCGTAGAATGAATCAGGTGTAAATCCTGGACGGGAAGTCTTTTTTAGATGAGTGTGATGGAATGTTGCACCTTCTGGAGAATAGACTAGTGATGAAATGTCGAGTGATTTGATATCGGACACACGATCCGCATTTGTCAATGCTAGAAGACATACTAATTTGATAGAAATATCTTTTAGGTTCATGTTCTCTACCTCTTGTTGTGACTGTAGATATTTTACAAGGATGTTCACATCCCATATTTCACGATGTTTGGGAAGTGGAGGAGAGATATTGAAGACTCCCTTCATGAAGTTTACTACAAGAGGATGTTCACCAATTGATATAGATCCGAGAGGAGGAATGTAGTATGAAATTGCAGAGCGATGAACATTGATGGAGCGGTATGCTAATTTTCTTTCG
Organism: Sminthurinus signatus; assembly: GCA_019776565.1. NCBI lineage: Eukaryota > Metazoa > Arthropoda > Collembola > Symphypleona > Katiannidae > Sminthurinus > Sminthurinus signatus. Next base: position 3,898 of record JABASP010002794.1, on the reverse strand, counting down.
TTGAGTAGGTAGGAGAGATAATTTAATACATTGGAAAGAGAGAAATTAAAGGGATTTTCATTCCGTTGAGCACACCAGCGGACGAATGATTCCCATGATGATTCATAGCATTTTCTGGTGCTTCCTCTGATTGATGATGAGATGATTCTAACAGTTTCTGCTGATAATTCTCCACATCCATTCTCTGACCGGAAATTGGCCAAGCGACCAGAGTCAGTTGGTTTTGACTGCATAGAGGATGTTGTTGTCCTTGCGGATTCACTAGTAGGTTCTCGACTTGTGGTAAGAGAATCGGATGACTGTAGAGGTGATTGAGGAGAAGAGGGAACCAAAATTGGTTTTTCCACAACGGAGCAATCAATAGTATTTTTGCTCGCTGATCCACACACTGACGGATGCATCGTCCCACTAGGCAGAACGGGGGGAAGGCATATCCCTGGCAAGTCGACCAATTCAGGGTGAAGGAGTCCGTCCCTTGAGCATGAGGATCTGGTTTCCAACTCCAATAATTTTTCAGTTGGTAGTTGAGTCGATTTGCAAATAGATCCACATTGCACGGGTGGTGGAGATTGAATAGAGTTTGGACTAGAGACGACTCCAGCATCCAGTCGCTCGAGTCGAGAGAGTTTCTGGATTCCCAATCCGCGGAGATATTCTGAACTCCGGGTAGATACTCTGCTCTCACCCAAATCTCTCGTTCCAGGCACCATTCCCAAATTTCCATGGCAACTGAGCAAAGTTGTCGAGATCTCGTTCCTCCGAGCTTGTTCACGTAAGCTACTGCTGATTTGTTGTCGAGTTTGAGTAGCACTGAGATTCCTCTTTCCTCCTTGCAAAAGATTTGAAGAGCGAGGAAGGCTGCATACAGCTCCAGTGAATTTATATGAGGATGATCCTCTCGATCTTTGACTGACCAAGTCCCTCCCGTTGAAACATTTCCACAACGGCTGCCCCATCCTTCCAGACTTGAATCTGACTCTATTATTATTTTGAAGGGCTCTTGGAGTATTGGAGATGGAGGAAGAGATAGGACATTTTCTAACCACCACTTTAATTCTATCTTCACTTCCTCTGGAAGTAGAATTTTCCGATCCCATTTCTTTGACTGACGAAGGGAAACAATTAACATTCTTTGTGTGAGTCTGAGATGGATATTTGCCATTCTGATCCCTAGAGTTGAGGATGAGATCAGACCTGTGAATTGAGCCAACTCTCTCGGTGTCACTTCGTTCATCTGAAGAAGAGAGGAAGCAAAAGTTTTTATTTTCTCTTTCTTATTTGTCGGTAGGCTCCAGGTCATGTCTACCGAGTTAATTACAAATCCCAAGAATTCAATTTCTTGGACTGGATGAAAAATGGATCGTTCTTGATTTAAGATGAAACCGAGTTGTTGTAGAAGGGACGACGTCATTTGAATATGATTTTCTAGGATTTCTTTTGTTGCTGCCATCAGTAGGATATCATCTATATATATTATTAGTGTGACTCCTCTTCCACGAAGCCAGGCTACAACAGGTTTGGTAATTTTAGTAAAGGCCAATGGAGCAGAACTCAGACCAAATGGTAGACAGATGAATTCCCAAATTTCTCCATCCCACTCAAATTGTAAATATTTTGTATGATGATTCCAGATGGGGACAGTCAAGTAAGCGTCCTTCAAATCAATTTTAGCCATCCACCAGTTATGATGAAGACATTCTCGTACCATTAAAACACTCTCCATTTTAAAATGTTCAACATTTAAGAATTCATTTAAAGGTTTTAAATTGACAACTGGACGCCACTTCCCATCCTTTTTTGGCACTAGGAAGATTTGACTGAGGAAATGAGGTGCAGTAGATTTCTTCACTGCACCAGTTTCAATTAGACGGGAAATTTCTGCTTGAATTATTTCCTTCTGGCCTTCTTTTATTATATGTGGAGGAGGATTAAGATTTGTAGGAGGAGTAGAGACAAAGGGGATTTTATATCCAGAGACAGATTCTAAAATCCACGGATCATTTGTGATTTTTTCCCACTCTTGAGTGAACTTTCCTAACCGCCCACCGACTTTAAGTATATAATTATTATTATTAGTAATATTGTTTTTACTGTTATCATCCACAGGGGGAGAATTACCTCGATGAGCTTTAGGATTTCCATTCGAATTTCCACGAGAAGGTCCTCCTCTTCCACGTTGATAAGGACGGTTTCCACCACCACGGTGATAGGAATTATTTGAGCTGTCCTGCTTATTATTATTATATCCTCTTCTTCCTTTTCCACGGAAATATGCTCCACGAGAACGAGAGCTGGATCGGTGATAATAATTATTATTATTTCTACTCCGATCTGGTCCAGCTATGTAAATAAAAAGTAAACATACATTAGGATTTAGAATGTTTTTGTTTTTTGTTTTTTTTTTTTGAGTAATATGTAATAGTTTTCTTTTATTTTTGTTTGCTTGGTTTTTGAAAAGAGTATGTACAGTACATACACAAAAAGTACTCACAGTCATTCGATTTTTTAACAATCGTATTAATGTCTGCTTCCAAATCAACAGAAGATTTCATTTGTTTCCAAATGGCTTCACCAAACAAATTTTCTGTTGTTGTTAAATCCACTTTTGAGGCTGCACGGACAAGTTCAGGACTCAATTTCCACATTATAATTCGTCTTCTTTCTTGACATGATTGAGCATTAGCATTCCCAACTAGAGAAATAGCACTACTGACTGCTTCCAATGTCCGCTGAGGATTCAGATCATATTTTCCCATAATGGCATCATAACAAGCTGCATGAAGAGCAGTTAATGGACCTAGTGACTCCAGCAATCTCTTTTGAATCCCTTCAACACCAGTCAAGCCAGAAATATCTCTGTATAAACAAGAATTAATACATCACGATTAATACCGACTTTTGTTATCACTTATATATTTTATAATATATAATAATATTTTATATGTATGTGTATATACTTATAGTTTACACATAAAACTATAATACACGGAAAATATTTGTATTCTATACAATTCAATATAATCTATAATAAAAATCAGAACAGACTGATTAAAACTCTTCACAACTCACTTTACACTTATTCTCCGTCTTTTCAAGATGTTAAAGACTGGTTCATCAATTCTCGGCATTTTGACTTCCGGACCCTCCGGCAATGGGAATTTTTCTACAAGAGCTTTTCTCTCTACCTCACTGAGACTTCTTCTCATATAATCAGATAAATTTTTTTGAGTGTGATGAGGAGGCTTCCATGGAGCATCATCAATAATATAGTTAGATAATGGATCCATCATATCAACTTCCTCTGTTTCTATTTCTTCATCTGAGTACACTTCTCCGTCGTCGTACTCGTCATAATAATCATAATATTCGGTATCGTCTGTAACTCGAGGCCTTTTGGACCTAGACGACCCATTTGCTGTCCCTTGACCAGCTTCATTTGGTGTCACTTGACCACCTTCTTCATTTTGATTAACTTTTTCGTTTAAATTTTCAATTATATTTTCACTTGATTTTCTCTTACTAGCACTATCACCACTGCTAGCGCTAGTGTCATTTCTATTGACAGTTTGACTAGAAAATTGATTTTCAAGTAAAGACTTTAATTTTGGAGTTAATGCCTCAGTTAGTGGGCCAATTAACTTTTCAACAGTGACCGTATGGTCAGTATTCGTGTCACTACTCATTTTAATTAACAATTAAAATTAAAATGAGGTAAAACAAAGTAAAATTTAATGAAAAATTCTCAGCATAAAAGTTTTGATGTTTAGCTGTGCGAGAGCTGAGAGAAACTGGGGTGTGGATAGACCCTGCCCGAGATTCTTTTTATGTACTTTTAAATAGCTCTGGCGGATATATCCATGAGATAGATATCCTTAATTATTATTCGACTCAGTCTTGC
>JABASP010002793.1:0-17715 GCA_019776565.1 Sminthurinus signatus | reverse complement strand
TACGCACTCTGTAAATGGTAAACTGTAAATTTTCAATGTTGTAAAAGCTCAAAGCTCAAGAAGCTTGCTGGAATTTGGAAAGAATTGACAAATTTTCTAAACTCATAATTCATAAATCATAAATGCTTCTGATTTTTCACTTAAAAGACTTTTTCTAATTTTCCCCGTTTCCCGCTTTTGATTTTTGATTTTTGATGATGATGATTATTTTTTGTGGATTTTCATGATCAGTGAACATGAAAATTGAAGATGACTGCAAATTTATTCATAATTTATAATTCATGCACAATATAGAATTTAGAGAGTAGACGAGGTGCAGACGGAGGACGGAATAATCAGAGGCTTTAAAATCTGGAATCTGGAACAATGTTGCGTAACGTGTACTTTGTACTTTGTACATAAAATGTAAAATGTAAATTTGGTAGATCGTAGATTGTCTCTTGAACCGTGAAGAAACGCACTGTCTCTTTAGACTCTACAGAGTGGTCTGTCCTTTAACAGTGTAAAGAGTACACGTTACACGTGTGCATCGGCATTGAAATTCGGATTCGGAATTTGATTGAATTTCATACGCATCCTACCTGCAATCTTTACACTTTAAGCTGTGCACACAAAATACGGATGCTTGATTTATGTGTTCAGTGTTCAATATTCAAAGATGAAGAGTCGGAATATGAAATGAGAAATGAGTGTGAGGAATTCCTGGGAGCTGAAAGCAGAGAATGGGAAACAAAACAACTTCCTGCTTTCACACACGGAGAGGAAAGTAAATTTACAATGCAATTCAAAATGCACCCCAAAATCGGGAATAGAAGTTCATTTTTATATTTTATATTCTTCATTCTTCATTGTAAATTGTCTGTTGATGGTTTAAAAGTCACAAGTCAGAAGCAGTCGAGTCGAGTCGAGTCAAGTCAAGTCAAAGTGAAGAGTTGAAGAGGATGGTCCTTGAGGCGATGGTTAAACAATAGAAAGGAGAAAACAGAAAAGTATTTGTACGTGAGACATGAGACTTACCATCATAGCTCGGCCACAGTGTTTCCCGATTCTGAGAGTGACGACTTCCCGTACTTTTACTCTCTGTCGACATTGGTGGCGTCGCAAACCCTGTGTTTTTATTTAAAACATACATTTTTAAGTACAATAATATGCAATAAAATTCACAATACAAGTATAAGAAAAGCTTCTCTTTTTAATTAAAAAATCAAAATCTTTTATATAACTGACCTGGAGATGTGACGACTTGATTCTCAGTTGCACTCGATGTACTTTTACTCAGTTTGATTTCTGTAACAAAATACAAAAGGTAGGAAAAATTATTGCTATTATTATTATCATTGGTTTTGGTTTTGGTTTTGGTTTTGGTATTTTTATGGTTTCTCCAAAGAGAAAAGAGAAGCATGAAACAAAATATAGAATGCAGAATAGATACGACACAGAATTTCTAATCCACCCACAATTTATCTCATAATTTATGAGGAGGAACGCACATACGTCCCGCTTGTTCCTTTGTTTGTTTGTCTAAAATTATGCGTGTCTCTTTATTCTTTATGTGTACAGTATGCACAATATGTATTGTTGTACTGTTGTGTGGGGGACAAAAGTAGGTAATAAATTTAAAGATGTGCAGTTGCACTGGTCGGAATCATTTATTGCCCGGGTTCGGTTTAAAGCCAATTTTCCATATGAATCTTGAGGCTACAGACAACTTTCAGAGGATTTCATCCGGAGCGGAAGTGTATCTTCTCTATTCTCTATTCTGTATCTTTACTCCTTTTACTCATCCCCATTTCGATTTGGATTCTGGTTCTGGTTCTGATTCAGATTCAGACTCAAAGTCAAAGTCAAAGTCAAAGTCGACTCCCTGTACACACAATTCATAGCAGTGTCTGTTTAATAGCTCTTCTCTGGATTCTGGATTGTGGATAAGATGCACAAGACTTTGGAGAAAACAAGAAACAAGAAACACGATCTGGGATCTGGGATCGGGGATGCGTCTGTACAGTGTACAGCTTGAGCAAACAATTGAGACTCAACTCACTCCTTTTTTCTTTCTCTTTCTCTGTTTCTGCCTTTGTGTGTGTTTGTCTCTTATGAGCCGTGATTCAAACAAGAAGAAGAAGAAGAAGAAACAACAAAACAACAAGAAAACAAGATAGATACATAATTTTGTATTTCCTCTACTCCAATCCAAATCTGAATCCAAATCCAAATCCAAACCCTGAACAACTCCAATGTACAATGTACAAAGTACAGTGTATAAATATAAAATATAAAGTATAAAGTATACATGAGCATAATATATTTGATAACTGTCTTGTTTTCTCCCGTCTCTTCTTTCGCAGTAATCTATTTCCCGGGAAAATTTTATCTCGTGTCTCTTGCCCTCCTCTTCCCATTTCCCATTTCCCATATTTTGGCTTCTCTTTGTATTTCATTAGGGGAAGAAAGAAAGAGAGAGTCGTTTACTTGTGACTTGTGAGTTGCTGGAACTGGGAACATTTCCCGATGACACACAAGTATGACAAATTGGGACAAGGATATATTTTCAATGCTCCGAACATAAAATACATAATACATAACACTGCATTGGATTTCATACGATAGCTACGATAGTCATATACACAAAGAAAATGGACTTTTTGGCAATGACAATGCCAATGGATGTGGATGTGGATGTGGAAAAACCGCCATGGAACCAAAACCAAAAACCAAACTGATGATCTTAAAGCTGCACGGAAACTTGAAACTTGAAGCCAAAGCCAAAATTCAAAAGCTAGACCTCAAAACTCAAGATTGCCCACAGAAAAAAATATCTGTACTCTATGACAAAAATAAGATGCACAAAAGCTGTACTTTGTACTCCTTACATTTTTAGATCATTTTTGAATTGTGTACAGTGTATAAATATAAATATAATGGTGCACTTTTCATTTTTCATCCGCATTTTTTACTACAACAACTTTGCCATTGACTATGGACTATGAACTATGAACTGGAGGAGAGAAAACGCACTGCCTTTCGTCAAGTCAAATATCAAATACCTTGCGTAAAAGAAATATCTGTAATCTGTCATGTTGTACTTGATACTTGATACTTGATATAACAAAGGTATCAAAGATGACTGTGAGTAAACGGATGGCAGAATCTACACTCCACATTCTACATTCTACATTCTACATAGAAAATGTAATCGATTTGAAGCTCTACCTTTTTTTAGGAAAATTGAGAGAATTTGATACGGATATTGATATTGATATTGATATCAATGTCTGTTCGTTGTACATTGACATGTGTAATGTGTATGCTAATAAATATTGAAATACTGAAACAGAGGCAGAATTTCCCCATTCATTCTTTATTCTCCACCAACGGGAAAGAACATGAAGAGCAGGAAGAATTCATCGAGAAGAACGCTGTAGTAAATTTCATGTATATTTTTTAAACCCGTGTCTTGTCTTTGTCTTTGTTTTTGTTTTTTTTTTCTCAATGTCTTTTCTATCTTTATTTATATTTATATTTGTTTATTGATCATGGATGCATAGATTCAAATATAATAATCCTGATCTCTATTCAATGTTCATGTTGGACTTTGAGTTCAAGAAATACGAACGAAAAGGTAAAAGGTTAAAAGTTAAAAGGTCTCTTTTACAAGTTTCTTGTATTTTTATACATATTTTACATTCATTCTACCTTCCAAATTCCATCTCCTTCTATAAAAAAGAACAAGGTTTATAAGCATTCAACTTTTTTCTATACTTTTAACCTTTAACCTTTATATCTTTTACTCCCTCACTTTAATTTTTATTTTTTATACCAATTGATTTTTTTCCATACGAATAAAATAAAATACTTTCCATTTTTCATGTAGCTCTGCTGCAGTTTTGTTTATTTGAACAGGGTTTTTAAAATGTCTGTAGTCTGTAGTCTGTAGTCTGTAGTCTGTATCATGTATCATGTATCATGTTGTATCCTCTACAGTTCGCAAGTATTGTAAAAGTGTTCAAAAATGAGAATGAAAAACATGAAAATATTTGGATGAATAGTGCATGTTTTTATATTTATATTTATATTCATGTTTCATGTAAAGCCTTCTTACACCATGTGTAACGTGTAACATGATTATCTGTTATCTATAGATCAAAATGAAACTTGTAATCCAAAAGTCAAAGTAAGAGAAAGTGCAGCACGCACTATTGACGTTGATGTCTGTATTATTCACATTTTAGATTTTAGATAGATGCAAAATTGAGAGAGGGAAAGTTGGAAAGCCAAGTTTAGTGTTTAGTTTCACCCGAGTCAAGTCAAGTTGAGTTGAGTCAAGTCAAACTGATGGAAGTTTGGAGTTGGGAGATCTCAAACAAATAACAAATAACAAATAGGAAATAGCAAATAGGAAACGTGACAGATGATAGGCAAGTGGTGGTGGAAACATGACAGACTTTCAAATATCAAATATCCATAATAATCTACTCATGTTAACCCACCATCTCATCCCATCTCATCCTTTCCTATCCTACCACAGCCAAGAGAAAAGAAGAAAAGAGAGTATACAAAATAGAAAATTCTCCATTTCTCTATTCTCTCCATTTTCCGTATGCTGTATGTTTTGGATAACACCCCCAGGCTATTTTACCCCTTTCCCTTCATTGGTGTTATTTTGAGGGTGCATACTTTTTAAGCCATTGTTTTTTAGTTTCCATTTTGCATCCTGAACTCTGTACTAAATTTATAATAAAATATAATACATAATAAATAATAAATATAATAATGAAGCTTCTTGTCAATGAATAATAAAAATGCGTAATGGATGATTAATTTCCATCCCTTAGAAATTTTAAAGCTTAAAAAGATGGCGCTAAAGCCCACACAAAGCAAAAAATATGAGGAAGAAACCGCTTCAAGAATCAAGAATCAAGATTCAAGATGCTTTTCAACAACATACTCAATGTTCATCAATGTTCAATGACGACTCGACGACTCGACAGAAAATGAAGATGAAGATTCCTCGTGATTGAGAATTGAGATGCTGTGAAGCAGAGACGGAGCAGAGAAAGTTGTTGGCTGTTGGTTGTCAGTGTAAAAGGAAGAGAAAGGAATGATCAGGAATCAAGAACAAGATGAAGAGGAGGGGAAAGGAAGTAGAAAATCAACTAAAGTCAAGTCAACCAACTCTTTGTACACTTACAAAATAGAGTAAAACAACAAGTAAAGATGTACAGTGTATAGTGTATAGTGTATAGTGTGTGGTCTATCTCTTTCTATATCTGGATCTGACTGTCTCGTCCTCGTCCTCATCCTCATCCTGACTCACGACTCTCCACTCTCCCTTTATCGCATCTTCATCTTCCGTCTTCTCTGCTTCTCTACACTTGTAAACTCAGTTATGCTCACACTGGAGACTGGAGAAAATAGAAGGGAGCGGGAAGGAAATGCCACAGAGAGGAAACCTAATTCTTCAACTACACACTCCTGAACTTGCACCAAAACACAAGACAACAAGAAACAACACAAGGCACAAGACACAAGACATCCGTAGACAATTACATGTACAATGTACATGAATATCTATACAAACTCACACAAGAGTGCACATTTGCACATCCTTTCCCTTTCTCTAGTTTCGGAGCATTCGATTAAAACTGTGTTCAAATAGATAGATATATTTACATTGTACATTGTATATTTTCATAGATCTGTCGGTTCCATTCCGCGTTCAGAATTTCTCCTCTCTTTGTTTCTCTTTTTAAAGTATACAAAAAGTACTGGAGAAGTATAAATGTTTGAAGAGAAGAGATTCACATACTGGAAAATAGAAAATAGGAATAGACTTGTGAAATTCTATCTTCTACAAATAGGTACGTGTGCAATGTACAATGTACAGTGTACATGAATGTGTGAAATTTATAGAGTGAAATAGAAAACAGAAACAGACAGACAGCGAAAGATCAAGTTTGGCAGTTGAGAGTTGAGGGAGTTGAGAAGTGAACAGAGGAGAACAGAAGTGAACAGAGCTGTCTTATCTCCAGATTCAATACATTCTCTCCGTTCTCTTTTCTATTCTCTGTATCCAATTGACTTGACTTCATCTCATCTTCATGCTCACACACAAACACACATTTGTACTTGCTCTTTTTTTCTCCCGCAATAAATGTACTGGTATTTTTGCTGTAAAATCTTTTGTATTTTTATATTGTAGTTTTATAATAGACGGATTTGCTATTTGATGGGTGAACTGTAGAATTTACAATGTACTTTCTATGTGCAACGTCTTGCATCTTGCATCTTGTATCTTTTATTTTTTGTTTCTTGTCAAATTAAGAATCTCCAAATTTCAGTTTCAATTATACATCAAGAATCAAGAATAAATAATAAAGAATAAAGAACAAATGCACTCATGTCTGAGTAAAATTCAAATTCAAATCCAAAATTTTTTGATGTGCATGCACTTTTCACTTTTCAGTAGTAAATGAAGCAGCGGGAAAATTGCAGAGCTGCACAATTTTCTTGCACTGATTTGGAATTTGGAATGGAATGCTATGGAGTGTTTTTGAATAACGAATATCAAATATCAAATGAAGTGCATAGATTCAGATTTCTGTTGTCGTAATCACTCTTGTTGTCTGTCGTCTGTATTTCATTTTCATGAGTCGTGGAGTTTCATCTCTGAAGACTTTCTCCTTTTCTTTATTTAATTTCTTTCAAATTCCTCAAACTTGTAAAATTTTGAAATGCAGCATCTTGGCCTTTATTTTACTACTGAATTTTACAGGAATCCTTCGCTCGGCGCTCTGTTGTCATTTGTAATTTCTTTCAAATCAACAAGGAAAAAAGTGTCCATGTAAAATTTCAATTTAACATTATTTTCTTTCCCATACAAAATCTTAATTCTTGGAGGATTCAAAATTCAAAAACCACAACTGCGCAGTTTAAACTTTGAAATTTTCCTTGTTTAAAAAACTGAAACTGCTCATGTAAATTTTTCCTTGTATCCAGGTTCAGAATCTAGAATCTAGAATCTAGAAACTACGTCGTGTATCATGCGCCCCATAATAATAATAATAATATTGAACCAGATTTAACTTGTCTTGGCTCTCAATTCTAAATTCAAAAAAAAGAAAGAAGCAGCTTGTGAATTTTGAAACTAGAGCCTGGAGTTTTGAGTCTCCATTGGAGAAATTTCATTTCCTCGGCCTATACGATATGTGGTACCTGGTCATAAATCTAAAAAAATGAGCCAAGGTGAGAATGATGATGATGATGTGGAAAATCCAGCATCCAGCATCTAGAATCCAACACCAATATCAGGATGATATATGCCTGTCCGTAGTTTCTGGAGCTTGGATTTTGGAGGAACACACGGTGGAGAAAGTGAAGAAAGTGGAGAAAGCGGATAAAGTGGTGAAAAGTTCCAGGGACGCTGCCCTCGTTTCTGTGTTTTGTGTGAAGGTGGAAAGTGGAAATGAACTCACTCTTCGCAGTCTTCTCAGTTTGTCGGCTGTTGGCTGTTGGCTGTGATGCAAACAGATGTTGAGTTTCTCTCTCTCTCTTTGAGACGAGACAGAGACTTAATATATGGAGGGAGAAAAAGCATGGGCTGCTCTTCTCTTCTCTGCTCTGCTCTGCTCTGGAATGGAATGGAATGGCAGGGATATTGATATTGATATTCCTTTACATAAAACTGAATATCTAATATCTAATATGTGATGTGTAATATGAAGTAATGGAGTTGGAGCAGGGTGAAGATGGACTTTTTCCATCTCTTCTCAGTTCTCAGTTCTCAATGTCTTGATATTCTTTATATTTTTCATATCCTTTCTCCTTCTTTTTCTCTTTCATTTTCCCATGACATTTATTTTATGAAGAAAAGATTCAGTGCACTTTTTCCCTTTCTTCTACCTTTTTGTCCTACTTTTTTCAGGGCCCCTCTGCTTTGCTTTGGTTTGGTTTGGTCTGGTTTTGTATGCTTATTTACCACACCTCATTCATCTTCCAACTTCCACTGTGACTACAAAGTACAAACTACAAAGTACAAAGTACAAAGTATTACTTACCACTCACAAATCAATGTCTAATATTTTTGTGTACAAGAAAAACGGTAGACCTGTCTCAACATTCAAAACTCACTGCATTTTCATATATTATATATTATAGAAAAAACTCATGTTGATATTGATATTGATAATGACAACAAGGAGGACAATGAGAAAGGAACAGGAGCTGGAGAAAAAATCTATCCAAGCCAATATCAAATATCAAATACCAAATACCAAATAGATTCTGGATTCTGGATTCACAACAAAGCATTTTCATGTATAACATCAACTGTACACTGTACACTGTGCAATGTACAGTGTAATATAATATAGTAATAATATGAAATAGTTGACAAGAGTGAAGAAGATACATTGTAAATTGTACATTGTAAATTGTGGGATGCCTCCGAGTTTTAAATTTAACCAGGACCAGAACCAGCAGCAAAAGTAGAACGAAAAAAAGATGAAGAAGAAGAAGAGCCTTAGCAAAAAAAACATGGAACACACACAACATGTATATTAAAGATTGTAGTCGACAGTCATATCACATATCAACTGACGTAAGATGTAAGACGCAAAAGAAGGTTGAAAACTGAAACTGAAACTGAAAACGAAAACGAAAACGAAAAAGATGGAGAACCCCAAGACGAAAAAGAAGAAGAAGAAGAAGAAGAAGAAAGATGAATAGATAGACAGAAGACAGGGAAAGAAGAGGAGATCGTCATCGTCATCGGTTGTATAATATAATATAATACAAAATATAAGATATATATTTTGATCCATCTCCCCACAACAGAGCAGAGCAGAGCACAACAGGGGTTCTCCACACATCGATTTTATGCTAAATAACTCCCTAAACAACTAAACAACTAAACAGTGGGCCACGTCTAAAAACTCCACCACCAACAACCACAACACACAACACAAACGAAACCGAAACCAGGACCAAGACGAGCCAACTTTAGACTTTAGACTTTAGACTACAAACTCAACACATTGTCCCTTCTTCTTCTCTTGGAACTTTTCTCCTTCTTTCTCCTTCTTTCTCCTTCTTTCTCCAGTCTCCAGTCTCCAGTTTCCATTCTCAATTTCACTCCCATTTCTACTTTCTACAGCTCGTACGTTTCATGTTGTACATAATACATAATGAAGCCATCGTCAACCCACAACCCACAACTTTTACATATTATTGTTTACCATATTTATCCAGAATCCAGAAACTGTATCTAGAATCTTAAAGTTTGTGGGGTCTGGAGTCTGGAGTCTGGACATTTTAATATGGGCTGTAAAAGCCTTGGCTTCTTCTTACGCACTTTTCCAGGGAGATTCAAAGGAGAGGAATTTCTAAACTGTACATATTTTTAGAGCGTGCATATGAGATATGAGTGCATTTTTTGAAGCATTTCCCCTAAATTCGCTTCTTGTGGTGAAAGTGAATTTCGGTTTCGGTTTCGGTTTCGGTTTAACGATGGGAATTGTGAATAGTGCAGCGACACATTTATCTTTTCTGGTTTATTTTTTAAAAAAATCAAGCACAATGCATTTTCACACTGGAACTGCTCTTATTATTATTGTTATTATTATTATTAGAGTGTGAGCGGAGCGGATCTTTGCTGCAGTTTTTTATTTATTTACTCGGGGTTGGAAGTTGGGGCAAATGAAGGCGAAAATGAAATGGACGACAGAAGCTGGGGAAACTGGGAGAAAAAAAAACTGTAGGTTGAAAGTTGAAACTAAAGCTGCTGTTTGCAGTTTACAGTACATAACATATTTTGTTGAGAGTTGAGACGGATGGATGGATAAGAGATAAGAGAGGAGAGGAGATGGGAGATGGAGAATCCTGGATCGGGAATGGTGATGATCGTGATGGTAAAAGTAAAGTGTTGGAGATACCGCGACTCCCGCTCTCCACTCTTCACTATAGTTTTAGGGGGAGAAACAGAAACAGTGAGCAGCGAGGGAGTGAGAAAAACGAGAGGGAAAAAATACTTTGTAAACTCAGTTCTCAGTGTGTTTTCCGTTGTGTGTTGTGGGAAGGAAAACCCAAGTGAAACCAAACCAAACCAAACCACGCGGTGGATGGTGGATGACGATAAATAATGGGCTAGAGGAAAAAGCTTAGAAAAAAGCTGGAGAGCAGGAAATATACGAGGAACGGAGAAGAAAAAGAAAAAGGGAGCTACCCACACACACTTACACATCCACCGGCGACAATCATCACTCTCTCACTCTCTCACTCGGACACACAACTTATCCCCCATCCGCATTCGCGTTTCTACATTCTACATTCTACTTTGTACATGCGGCTAAGCTACTTATATCCCATTTCCTATCAACATCAGGATTTTCACATGTACAGTGCACAACGCTCTTCAAATGCTGCATGCATCATGCATCCAGTATCGTGTAGGGTTTTTAGCATATCATCTTTTTGCGTGCCAACATATTCAATTTACTAAATTTGTTCAACCTCATCTCTCAACTCAGCTCCTTGAAACTTGAAATATTGAAATATCGGAGCATCGGAACATCAAAACTTTGGAACATTTTGAATTTTGGAGATTTTTTTTTTCATGATTGAAATCAAAATTTACACTTTCTCTCTATACTTTTTGTATTTTGTATGAACTCTTGAAAATTTGAAATTTTTGTAGCATAATAAATTCATGGAAGTCTACTCAATTTTCCATATTAAAATGACGAATATTGATATGCGCCAGTAGATTGTCGATGGGAGCTCAAATGCGGGAGCTCATGTGATGAAAGCGATTATCCGAAAAATTGAGCCTGTAATATCTGAATCTATTTTATCTATGTATACAAAAATTGAGGGGAATATGATGGAGAATCAAAGGAGTTGAGCCAATTTACTCCTACTCCTTTTACGTGGGACTTTTGGATTTGGACGGGCGCCAATTTCATAAATACATGTGCAATGTGTAGAGAATATAGAATATAGATGGGAAAAGTATGAGATAAATGTATGCCTAGTGTTTGATCGTCGTATAGTATCGTACAATTTATTATGGATTAAGTATTGAGCATTAATGTAATTAGAAATTACATTGATGGAACACGATGAAAAGAGGAGAAAAAATAAAAGGAAAAGAGAAAGTTGTTGACTAGTGATTAATATATCTGTATCTGTATTTAGTATTTAGTATCAAATTATCTATTATGACTCACCGTGAAGTCTGATGGAGCTCTCAGCTTTCCCCATTGAATTTGCCGCCATGCAGTTGTAGATCCCCACATCCTTCTTCTGGAAATTGAGAACCGTGAGCTTGACAAAGCTCTTGTAGCTAACTCGATCTTCCTGGATTATGTATTTTGTGCTGAAAAGTTTAAAAAATTACACCATTTTTGTAAAAAAAATAATAATATAGCTTTGAAAAAAAATACTCCAAGTACAAAATGACCAATAATTATTATCAATAATCAATTATCAACCATGAATAAAATGCTTATAAAAGATGGGTAAATAATAATAATTTAAGTAACTGTAAAAGGTAAAAGTGAACAGAGGAAAATTGAAAATGAAAAATTAATCACCTATTTTTCAGTCCCAATCCGCCTAATTGTTTTCGTATTTGTAGATTTTTAGTTCGGTCAAGTATCCGAAGAGTAAGCAGCAGAGATTTAATATTTTAAAAAATACTTTTAATTTTAAATTTTCAACTTGAGAATTAATAATTAATACTAAAGATGATAAAAATAAAACAAGATGGTAAATTGTTTGTAAAACATACCTAAAATTTCTCCTCGGTTCTTCATCCAGTATATAAAAGCTTTTGGGCAGGATTCTGCATTAATTAAACCATAAAGTCAAATTAAAATCCCAAGAATTTTGTACAAATAACAAACACACAAAAGCTCACGATAAAGCTCAAGTTATTGAAGAAAAAGTTTTGCTCACCGACTTGACACTCTAGAACCACATCTGTTCCAAAAGGAGCGCCTAAAATCAAACCAAACCATAGAAAATTACATAATGCATTTAACCAACTTTCTCAAAAACATTTGAAAAAAATACTAAAGTAAAAAATCCTCTTAAAAATAAACACAAAGTTTTTATAACACTGAAATTCACATTTGACTCACCTAAAAGTTGACTGGGAACACTTATAACCGGGGGAACTGTTCATTCAAAATAAAAGATGAAAACATGACAAATTAAATTGCGTTCAGAATTCAGTGTAGCATCAACAAATCCTCATCGTCATCCGCAAACCAACATCCGTTTCCTTTCCTCCACCTTGACATTTGACATTTGACTTTTGAAATTTCCTTCCTTTATTTCCTGCTGCTTTTCACGCATCATCAATCATCAATCCCACCAAAACCTCACACTCAATTAAAATCAAGATTCTCAAATGTAGAATCTAGATTTTACATTCTGGAATTTAGTTCCTGTGCGTAACGCAGAAAAGGAGAATAAATATGAAATATGAATATTTTCTATTTTTATCCTAAATTCAATACTTTTCTACAATTTCCCATCTTCATTTTTCATCCCATGAATAAATTGTGCGTTTTCCCAAAAAAAAGGAAAGAGCGGCGACAGGAATCCGAGATCAGAATTATTATTATTATTATTATTATTGCAAGTTTGACGATAAATTCATGACAGATTGCACAGGACAATATCAAATGTCAAATGTCAAGAGTCAAGAGTCAAGAGTCAAATGTTTTGACAGTGTCAACAAGGTTTTTTGGATTTGGATTTGGAATTGGAATTCGATTTGTCATTTGTCATTTGTCAAGTAATAGAAAATACAAACTCAAATACAAATACAAATAAAAGTAAAAAAAAGAGCTTTATGATAAATGTATAGATATAAAAATATTAGCGAGTATTTGTGACTTGTGACGTACAGTTGACGTCGAGGGTGATTCGTTTGGACACTGCTGGTGGTACTTCATTGGTGGCTATACAGAGGAAGGTTCCCATTTGCCGTCGGTCCAGTCGGAGGAACTGAATAGTTTCTCCCGTAACATTATCAAAGCCTGTTATACAGAATACAGAATACAGAATACAGAATATGGAAACCAGAGCACGAATCAAAAACTCATTTCATTTCATCACATCGCATTACATTTTACATTACATCACATTACATTATATTTATATTCCGATTCCGATTCTCCACACTCTACAAACTCAACAAACTCTACGCTCTACACTCTCATTGCAAATTCTATAAAGGATCTTCCGACTCTTCCTTCTTTCTCGCACCACACTCTTTCTCTCATACTTTTCATCTTATTCTTATTCTGGCGGTTCCCTCTGCTTTTCTCCTGTCTTCTCTTTTCTTGGCTTCTATTGTTTTCACCCCTTTATCCATCCGATTTTTTCTATCGCTTTATTCCCTACTTCTTTCTTTCTTTCCGCTTAGCTTTCCTTTTCTTTTCCTGTTCTCCAGTTCTACGTTCTACGAGTATTTGTTCTTATCTCCAGTTTCATGTCCCCAAATACCAAATACCAAATACCAAATATCTCCATATCTATTTTCTCTCCCTTTTTCCTCCTCCATTCAGACAAATACGTGAATACTGAATACGTGAATACACCTCACTTAAGTTCATCACGATCTCGATCACAACCACGACCTCTGCTCTGTCTCGCGTCGGTTTGGTTTGGTTTGGTTTGGTCTGATCAGTCGTGCATAAAATTTCCTAATGCCTTGATCTTTTTTTTTGTCCAATTCAGAAAATGAGACTCAAAACTCAGAACGGGAAAAGAAAAAGAGAAAAGGGAAAAGGGCAAAGGGCAAAGAACAACCGGAAAAACATTCCAATTTAAATTAAAGCTCTGATGAATTTCAATGAGAGGGAGAGGAAGGAAAAGTGTAATGTGTAAAGGGTAAAGGAGCAATTTCCTCTTTTCTCCCGATTTCTCCTCGTGAATAGAGAACGGTGAACAGGGGACAATGAAAATTAAAATGAAGTGGGAAAAACCCATAATGAATTAAAATACTAGAGAAAGTTAGAGAAAATTAGAGAAAAGTAGAAAAGAGTAAAAAGGAACTCTCAATTTACTTGTACTTGTACTTTGTTTGAATAAAATTAAGAATATAGCTTTTTTATTGGTCAAGACTCAAGAGTCAAGAGATCCTTGGGTAATAAATGTAATTATAAGTGTAATCGGTCAACAAAACTTGAGTCCAAGTTGTAATTGTAATTGTGATATGTTTGTTTGAGTACTTTTTATATTTAATACTTGTAGTCTGTAACAAAAGACAAAAGGAAGGAAAAGAAAAGAAAGTCCACAAAATTTCAGAATTGCCAAATTGATGAGAGTTTAATTCATTAGAAGAAAAGGAGGAAGAGTTATTGAGAAGGGGGAGTTTTCTATCCAACTATCGAGTCCAAAGAAGAGGAAGAAAGAAAGAAAGAGGAAAGTAAAAGTACATGAAAGAAACCCAAAAGTAAAAGGAGAAGAGAGAAGAGAGAGGCTCCATTTCTATTTCTTTTTCTATTTCTATTTACGAGTGGGGTAATGTTTAATGTTGTTAGAAGGAGGGAAAATAATGGTGGAAATTAGGTGATAAATAAAGGAATAAAGAAAGGTAGTCAAGAGAAGTGAAGAGGAGGAAGAAGAAGAAGAGTGCTCGGGGTGGAGGATTTCACATTTCATCATGTGCAAGTATTCTAGAGGAAGTATTCTGTAGGAAGTTCATGTGTGGAAAAGAAAAAAGTAGCTACAATTACAACTGAAACTGAAACTACCAAAAAGAGGGTTCATATTCTACCAAGTGTAATGGAGAATGGAGATACATAATGAACTAAGTAATAAGAGTATTATTATAGATTGTTTTCTCCCCTCTTTTTTCCATTTACAATGTACAATGCACAAAGTACACAAATGTGTGGGTTGGTTTGTCAACTCTCTCTTTCTCACTAAAATCACTCAAACTCCCATTTATTTATTCCTCATCCTTTCATACTTTTTTTCAATTATCCTATTCGTTTTCCTGTTTACTTTTCTCCGGATTCCGGATGTTTTGCAAGCCTAATTTGAGTTTTGAGTATTTGCTTATTCAATCAAAAGAAAAAGAAAGTCGTTTTACGTTTTACTATTGTATAAAATGTTTTCTTCTCAATCCGAGTTTTGCAATGAGATTGAAATTGAATCGGAATCGAAATCAAAATCAAAATTTTCACTTCATTAAAATTTTCGCCTTGAATTTAAGAGTGTAAAGAAAGATGTAAAGAAACGAAAGGAAGGTAAATAAATAAATAATAGTGCTGACAAAATGTAAATAAAAACATGAGAATACTTTTCCACTCACTTTTGTACGCATCACGCAGGAGTGCTCGACGCATTTGAACTTTCTCTCCATCTACAAGGAAAAAAACAAGAAACAGAGAATAGAGAATAGAAGTAGAGAAAAACGCAATAATACAAGGAAACTGATTGCGTAAAAAGTAAAAAGTTTGTCACATCAATTGAATTACGGTACAAATTACAATTACGCATTTAATTTTATTTATTACGACACTTGACCAAGGACAAGACACAAGACGATTGTGTAAGATTGAGCAAACTTTGGACAAAACATTTTATTTGATTTTATAAGTACCAGAGTACCAACCTTCACGTTTCCAAATGATTCTGAAAAACCAATATCAAACAACAAAATCAAATTAAAATCAAATGAATAAACCCGAAACTACAGAAGAAAAAGTATAAATATTTAGAAAAAGTATGTTGAATTGAATTGACTTGAATTACCTTGGAGGTGGATGACCTAAAAAAGGAAGTAAAAATATTTCATTTATTATCATAATATATTATCCGAGTCATTTAAGAGGAGTAAATTAATTACTATAAACTATAAATAAATGTAGCTTTTCACACATATTATAATTTATTTACTCCTCCCTCAACTGAAAACTCAATGAAAAGGTATTTCTAATGCATTTTGATGAGGTTCATTATTCATTATTCATTATTATTATTCTTATGACTTTATAATTTAATTTCGTTAATGTCCTCGTGGTTCTGTTCTATAATATAAGTAAATGAGTAGTTGTGCTTCCACTTGCCTGTTGCTCTGCAGACGAGTGTGGCGTTGTCTCCCTCCCGAACCGTTAAATCCGAGCTCGTCTCACTGTCAATAATGTTGGGCGAGACTGTAATTAAAAATAATACAGGGAAAACTTGATCATTCTTCCTTTTACTCATCCTCCTCCTCATTATTATTATTATTATTATTATTATTATTATTATTTTAGCTCAAGTGTAATCTCTCTCTGTCTTTGTAATGCACATGCAGAAAATTAAATGGGAATACAGAATAGAACACGCTTAACATTCATTCATTCAACATTCTACATCTTTTCTTCCCATGTTCTTAAATTCCCCCCTTTTTCCTCCCCTTTGATACCTTCCCTCTATATCTGTATTTTATTACCCTTTTACATATTTTCTCATCCCAAATCATTTCATTTCATAATTATGAACCTTGAGCATTTCATATTTCATAGATGGAGAATTCAGCAACCCTCAACCCCGAACAATAGAAAAAGAAAATCCCTTTTAAACCCTTTTCTATTTCTACAGGGGAAAGGGAAAGGTTTTATTTAGCATTCTGTTCAATATTCAATGCACTTTTGGAGTACATAAAGCTATTTTATCATGTAAGTCACTTCTGAGTTAATTAATACATTTCAGATGTAATTAAGAAGAAATTAATAAATAAGAAACACAGAATTTTAAAAGGTTTTATTTTAGTTTGGAGTTGAATGCATTTGTTTATCTATGTTCAAAAATACCATACGCATAGTTTGTATTTTCATACTTGATATTTTAGTTACGAGTTTGGAGTTTTGAGTTTTGAGGTTCGAGGTTCAAGTTGGTTCGTTTATTCAGAACTGAGAACTGAAAGTATCGTAGCTAAAAAAAGTTGGGTTGATGAGAAATATCACAAGTCGCTGGGAATTTGCACACTTGCAGCTTCAATGTTCAACATAGAAATTTACGGGGAGAAAATATTATAAACTAACAAGTAAGACGAAGAGGAAGCAGAAGGAAGGATGAAGTTCAAGGCTAGAGTTTTGGAGTCTGGAGTCTGGAGTCTGGAGACTCCAGGAGTTGGGGCTAAAAAGCTGATAACGGCAGAGATAGAGAGCAGAGATGAAGGAGTTTACGAGTTAATTGAATATTTGGATCGAGTCAAGTTCAGTTCAGTTCAGTGAGGGAGCATTTCTCGCTCAACTAAGAACTAAGTCACAATCAGCTGTCCTGTCTTCTTCTCGACTCTCGACAGAGATAATTATGTACATGTATAAGCATAGTTCTGTTTGTATTTTACTTTTGTGTGTACACAAATACTTTGGGAAAGTGCTCAAGCTTATTAAACATTTGCACTGAGTATTATGTACTGTATTATACATTGTACAGCGTGTTTTGTATTTTGTATCATACAGCTAAATAAACGCGCACAAGGTACAAGATACTGGGCACATTTCTAGAACTAGAACTAGAACTAGAAAAGAGAGACAAAATAAATCCCTATAAATATCTAACGAAATGCGAGCAGCAGAAAACATATGGATATCAATATGAATATCTCATACTTAAATAAATAAACACAAGTATGCAAGGGGTTACTGTCATAATCCCGAATTTTTATTCCCGAAATCAAATTCCCTAAATTTTATTCCCTAAACTTAT
>JABASP010002792.1:0-17723 GCA_019776565.1 Sminthurinus signatus | reverse complement strand
AAATGGAACGAAAAAACTATTGAAAAGTATTGAAGTCAATATTTTGTCAATAGTCAATACAACATATTGAAATCAAGTAATTGAGCCGTTTCCAAGTCAATATTTTCAATTACACGAACGCTAACGTATATATATATCTGGATGCCAAAATCATGTCAAACCTGACCTCGTGGCTTGTGAAATGACATTAACTATTTTTCTTGACATTTTTCTTCTTTTATACTTACATTGATTTCTTTTACTTTTACTTTTACTGTATACTTGAGATCACAATAAGAATCCAATTGTTACAGACACCGACATAGAGAAATGACTGAACTAGTCAAAGGAAGAAAGAAAACTTTTGACAAGAAACCATGAGAAATCAAAGATCTGAACGTTTACGACAGTCAAAAAAAAGGAGAGTGGAAAATTGTATAGTGAATCAAACTACCACACCACAACCACGCACCATAAATATGGAAATAATACGAAATTTTACCCGTACTTGTTTTCCCTTTTTCTTTTTTTCTTTCGAATCTCTATACAGAAACTTTATACAAAAACCAAAGAACCAAAGAAAAAGTATTCTAATCTAAAATTCATCTCTATTCGTTTCAAAATACATCTGTCTGCTGTAGCCTGTGCTCAGAGATATGCCACAAAAGATTGACAGTAACAACTCTTGAAAGGAAGTGAAACCCCCAGGGATGTATACAATACTTTCTCTTCCATATGCACGTATGGTTTATGCGATAAAATGTGTGAATAAATGTAACATGTTGATACATGGGTTTAAATATGTACAAACGTATGCATATGTGTCGATCTATTCCAAATTCGAATATTCGAATATACATCTATTTATATTTTATATGGATAACCAAGTGTTCTCTACATCCAACTATCAAACTATACTTCAAGTTCAGTTTTCTCCGTCAATTCTGATCTACATTCTGGAATCAAAGAGAATGGATGGTACACGGCACTTTCCATTTGACAGCAGAAAACATAGTATAATTTTAGAAACAGTCTTCTTGTATAAAAAAAATGCAGTATACTGTATACTCTATACTGTATACACTTAAGCTCACGATGAAAGAAAAGTGACTATCTACTATTATAAACCATTTATTTATTTATGTATTATGTACAAAGGAGCAGGAAACCCGACATCATTATATATTATGCTTTCCTAAAATTGTACTATACACACTATACATAATCCTATCCTTGTTTGGATGCAGACAGACATTCTGTTCAGATGAGGTGATTTTAAATTAAACCACGAGGAGCAGACGAGGCGGATGTCAGATTAAGTCCCAATTCTCTAAGCTACTTTCCAAAAGTTAAATTATTACGTTGTAAAAGTTAATAATATAACCCACTCTAGTTCAAACCGTGAATAGAAAACCATGTTCAACCAAAAGTCAACCCATCACTCAACCTGGCACTGATAGTACCATTTTGGTAAAAGCATTTTCCGATTCTCCACATATATAATATGTAGATCTATATGTACACCAAAGTACACCAAGGTATAAGCCACCAAAGTTCCTTTGTTACATGTTAACAGAAAAGGTAATTATTATTACAACTGTATACGGAATCCTGAACAAGTCAAGCTAATCTTTAACATTTTCCGGAAAATACTCAAACACCGATACATTGTGTGACTCCCGCTTATGTTTACTCTTTATTTATATGGTCATTGTGCTCCGTCCTAATTTGTTCCCCTTTGTACCGTGTACTTTTTGTCTGTCCCATTATTTATATATCATGTATAAAGTATCACACTCCTTGTAAAAATACAATGTACAACAACGTACAATGTAAAAGGTACCTTTGATACTAATTTCAATGTTTTTACATGTACAGTTGGTGGTTCCTTTCAAAATAGTAATGGTACTACAACAACCAAGTCTTTTACTGTATACTTTATACATTATATTGTAATCAAAAATATAAGCTCGGATACAAAAGAAAACATGGAGCTTTAATGTTTATAAACTATGAAAGCTATTTTGTGTTCATCCGAATCTCATTTTTTCATATGTGTGTACACATGTACATTTTCTACACAACCTTTGTTCCTGAGTCATACACAAATGACAAAACCTCTCACCTTTTCCCAAGTCCTTTTTCCAAAGAAACATGGTGAAGAAGTAGGGACAAAAAAGAGAAAGATTTCTTGTAGAGACAAATTTTTGACTAGACGGCTTTGTACTTTGTACTCTTTACTCGTAAGTATAATGCTGCTGGTACATGAAAGGGATTTCCACCCACAAACCTTAATAACAAAAAATACGCTAATATATCAAAAATCAAAAGCACAAAAGGAGTCAAATCAGGTCAAAGTACATCTGGTACATAAAGTGTATGGTCGGTCATTATAGGTATATCAGGTGTATCAGGTCAGTACATAAGCTCTGAGTCCACAGAATCCGGACTCCGGAATCCGGAAACCACTACAAAAGCTCTGTTGCTTTGAATTCCGAAAACAAAGTACTTGTTTGCATTAATGCTTCAAAAAATAACAACACAATGGAAAAGTCAACATTTGGTCAAACGTTTCAAAGATGACATATTATTATTTATTGTACATTCAAAAGATACGTGATCCGGAACTACTGTATATGAATTCTATTAACAATAAACTATATGACTATGTGACTTAAAACTCAACATATAGTCTCGGTTTACATATATATTTACTTTCTTTTTCTCCTTTCCTTTCTTTTTTGTAACTGAGAAAGGGTTGTGTAAAGTGGAAAGTAACAAAATAGTAATAATGATAATGTTAGTATGAGTTGAGTGAAACTGGAAAGATTGATATGATGGTAAATAGATAAGAAATAAAGATGAGGCCATGACACGCTATATGCGACGACGCATATTATATGTCAACTCCTATCTTCCGTCTCCTGTCTATTGAGAATTGAGAAGAAAAGAGGAAGAAAATCGACGGGAAAAAGGATGATAATCATCATAATTTTTTCTCCTGGTACAGTATCTATTTGTCACCTTCATTTTAACAAAATGGAACTCATATCAAACAACAAAAAGACTGTTGTTCACTAAAACATATCTACGACACACAAGACATAAATCACACTCACTTTTCACTGAAAGGTGACGATTTCCAGAGCGTACGAGTATGCTTCTGTATATATACATCTATGCACCATACTGTATGGTTCTTACAGATTACTCACAACTCACACCACTATATATCGTATTTATATCTAAATGTCACTAAATCTGTATTATTATTATTTTGCAACACAAATGCTACACAACTTCTCCAAAGAACTTTTTCTATTAATATTATACTTCATCAATCTTTTCACGCTTCAACCCACATGATATTATGTACTTACTTTTATATACTTTGTACAATTTTATAATTTATTTTCAGGTGGAAGGGAGACAAAAACTGATCGCCCATTTTCATCTAAAATACTAAAGAAGCTGAAAATAATTTTATATTATTAATCATCAAAATAAAGTGTACTCACCTTGAACCCCTTATACCACTCCTTTATGGTCTGCTCGTCATATCTTGTGTGAGCTTTCAAAAAATCCAAATCTTCTTTGGTAAGTTTGTCTTTACTTGAAAAACAACCCATTATA
Organism: Sminthurinus signatus; assembly: GCA_019776565.1. Taxonomy (NCBI): domain Eukaryota; kingdom Metazoa; phylum Arthropoda; class Collembola; order Symphypleona; family Katiannidae; genus Sminthurinus; species Sminthurinus signatus. Next base: position 14,111 of record JABASP010002792.1, on the reverse strand, counting down.
GCTGTTTATTCTATGACTTGTAAGTCTACTGAAAAATTCACTATTTCAAGTATGTTGATCCTTGTTTTAAGGAGATTGCACCAATTCCTAGAAAAAAAAGATTAAAAAAAAGAGCACCATTTAAAAACAAATCCAAAGCCAAAGTTCAATCAATATTTAATCATGTACAAAACACACTATAATATGTCTTTTTAGTAAAAAAAACATGTGGCATAAAATTCATAACAATGACAAATTTCTTAAAAATAATAAAATTTGAACGTCATGTTAAATGTTGAGGAGCACTACATATACTTTTTGCACATAAGTAGCAATATTTATTTTCATATTTTATCACGCTTATACACTCTCTAAATTTGACACCAGGAGAGAAAAATGGGTAAATGACATAAAAATTGTACAGAACATAAATCAGATGACGCACCAGCTAAAACTGACATTTTACACAGAGGATATGTACAATCTACATTATACATTGGAAAATTAAATGACACATTTCCCAAGAATTTGAATTTCTTTTCCATATTTACTCTTTACTGACTACTATAATTTGTTTTATCATGAGCTCTTCCTGTCGTTGAAGTTTGTAGTTTGTACTTCCTATTTGTATAACTAAGCATTGAAAACGCTTAGTTACTTTTCAGATAGTCGTAAGACACAACTGTCTCGTCGTAAGTTAATAAATTTAACCAACACAAAAAAACACCAAGTTGTTACCACATTAATTCTTCCATAATGGAAGTTCTATTCAATGCTCATTAAAACTATTTAGGATAAGACAACGAACAAAGAACAAAGAAAACCCATGTCCAAAGAACAATCCAATACCGAATCGAACGCCATCAGATGTTTACAATTCTGAATAGTAATCGATAAAACCAATTTTCTACTCCCTGGCATTGTTTTCTTTTCGCAATCCTGTTTGTCTGCTTACAAAAAAAAACAAACCCCAAAGTGGAGGCGGGAAATGAAGTGTAAAAACAAAAAAATATAAACAACTGAAGAACAAAAGAAACAATGCGTCAAAAGTGTCAAGATTGATTCTTTTCTAATATTAGCAATAACAACAATATAAAAGTATACACAGTGTAAAACATAATCTATGCAACTGCTCACTTTCAACTTGCAGTCTTTAAATTCACTTGTTGGACAAATAAATATTTTTCTCAGATAAATGTCTTCAATAACTTTTAATTTGCAAATGATTCATCTTTTCCGGTCAGTATTCGTATTTCGGTCTGATAACTTTTGACAAATACTTGAAATTTTATCACTAATCTTAGACCGTAAATAACTTAACACAACTATTTTACAATCTACTCAGAATTTTCCACAACTTTGCACTGTAAAAAATCTAATGCTGTCATTATCAGCTTGTAACTTAAAAGGATGATGAATATTAGTTCATACAACTCTCCCTTAAATTAAATTTTATACTCTATACATTATACGATGATAAAAAATTCATCTAGTTCAAATTCGTTAAACTGTAAACTGCAAATGATAACTTAAGTTTTGACCTCGTATAATGTATAATCATGATATAATTTTTCATTTCTCATTGATTCATTTCCAGTGCTATCATCATCCTATTTGATAACCTTGCTAAATTTAAGCTCCACTCGTCAGGAGCAGAATCTAATCACAGACAAATCCCCGCCTTAAATCTCTTTATATGACTGTGTTTTTATGTTTCAGATACACAAAAAAACTATGTGTACACACATGTACACACATAATCATCCACATGACATCAGCTTGAGTCAAAAGTACTGTCGCTCCTCTTGAAGTATAAATTAATAAATTAATAACTGCTCTTCAACAACATGCAGTTAAATAACTTGTAACATGACTGATAAATGTCCAATGGAGAACAAATATTTTTTTAATAATAATTATGAAAAATAAAATGTTACAACTATGTTTCTACTGCAGTTTCAATTTCAATTTCAAGACGTCTAGAGTCTAAAGTCTAGAGCTAGAGTATCGATTATATTGTAGAACCAGTACATGCCTTGTAGAATATCTTTTTGCATATTAATTTATGTTTCAAACTGTGTGTCTTCATTATAAATGTAAGTTTATGTGTGGAGGAACAAATGTTGGAATGTTACATGTGTACCTAATCGCTAATTAGCAGCACGTATTCTTCCGAACACTGAATCATAGATACACATGTAAAATGTTCTTTACAAAAAGGATATATCCTCATAATTCATAATATTATATTAAACCCATAATAATGAGTTGCACACACAAATTATTCGTACCTGCTGATTACTACAAATTGAGAGCAATCAAGTCCCCATCATATATAACAAAGGGAATTGGATTGTAGCTTTAAATTAAAATTAAATTCTTGTTCCATTTAATAATTCCAACACTTTTAATTTCAATAATAATAATTCCGTTTAAATGCCTGTACAATATACACCATAAACTATAAACTATACATACACATTCACTTTCGAACATACATATATTTATATATGAACACGTAGAAGATTACTGACCGCTACTCTTTATGTCGTTCAGTAGTCAAACGATAATGGCAATATAATGTAAAAGGCTTTTAATTCGCTGTCCATAATAATAATAATGATAATATTACTATATTTTATATATTATGTTAATCTTCTTTTTTTTGCACAAAGATATCTACTTATTTATTATTCTTTATATTTTTTGTATCACAAATCACAAACAACTGATTAACATGTGTCCCTGACTATGACACTGAATATTGTAAATTGTAACCCTTGAGAGCCTCGAGCTATTCACTCGGCATTCGGCACTCGGCACTCGTACAAAAGAAGTTTGTAATTATTAATAAAGAATTAACTTGTTCTACTGTGGGCCGATCACAAGTTGTAGGCACAAGAACAACAACAACAACAAACACATACACCAACTAGATGAACAACAGAAACAAGAAGAAGACGAGTTTCACGTGTTAAGTATTTTATAAAGTACTTTGAAGGCAATTGTTTGTATATTGTGTACTTATGTATGAATTTAGCTTGATTTGTTGGTTGGTTGTCTCACTACCAAACAGTATACAGTATACAGTTTACAGTACTCCTTTCCTCGTTTGTAACATGGAAATTCAAGACAAAAAAACACAACAAGGCAGGAACACATACAAGATATGTACAGACGGTTTAAAAGTTAGTGTGCAAGTAATCCAATCCAATGATTATGGTGTATGAAGCTTATCGTAAAATGAGTAGCTTTTGCATTATGAATGTTTCCTATGCTATATGACATGGATATTTCAGACATAGTGTGTGATAGCATATATAAAATCCAGCTCATACAGCATACAATATACAGTATACAGCTCTCTCTCACACACACAAGGTACTCAACTCAACTCTCCCACTTTACCACGGTATAATATAGTTTCTACATTTTGACGTATACCCCTTTTATACGTATAATCTCTAATTACTACACAGAGTAGTGAATAGTGAACCACTTGCAAGTTACTGTACTGTTCTGCTCTGTACTGTGGAAGAAGAACCTTTTCTGGGCCCTGCTAGAGCGCATATTCGGAATAATACCAAAGTACGACTACGAATACAACTACGACTACGACGACTACAGTCGCGTTTAAACGATACACACTCCCAAAGCACACTTATTAATACTTACTTGCTTGTTTATATATGACGAATTGGACATGATATATTATATTATGTGATATTGTGTATTGCATATTGTACATTGTATAATACGAGTTGAGACTAGCTACAAACTTTTGCATATGGTGGCTTTTCTCATTCATTTTGAATATATATCCAGTCATAATTCTAATTCAATAATGCCTTCATGCTTTATAACAGGATGGTAGTGGATTGAATGACGTAACCAAGACCAAGAGTCGTCGTTGTCGTTCCTTCGTCATATTGTACATTGTACATATTCCATGCTCCATACTCCACACTCCATACTGAACCAGATCAAAATCTCCTAGACTTGAGTAAGTTATCAAAAGACATGGGAGTCTGTAGTCTGTATATTCCTATGTAATATTTTCTATTTTAAGTATCAAACACAATCTACTCGAACCAACTCTGCGTGTGTCTTTTTCAATTGCCTTGATGCTTGATGTAATATACAGAAATGGCTACCGATTGTGACACACTGTTCTGTCCAATTATCATCATACCCATCTAACACTTAACCATTTATTGTTGGAGTCAAAGTTGACTTAAACTGTACAATGTACAGTGTACAGTGTAATGTGTACAGGGTGCAGTATTAATTTTTAACAAGTTAAAGGTTTTATACATGATTACGTTGGCTCACATGTGACATATATCACACTATAGTCTCACACAGTCTAGTCTAGTTTTGGCAATACATGTACAATGTACAATTTACAGTGTACAAAGTACAGATGACGTTTTTTTATATAAATAAATAAATCTAATGCAAGGTCAATTGTCAACATTTTTGTACTTGAAGCATGTAAAATGTATGTACAATGTATAAAATCTCGTCTTTATAAGAGTAGTAGAATACTTTTATGACAGATTATATTTCTTTGCCGTCCACATTCAAAATGTTATCCAATACTTTTTTTACGTATCAAGTGAATATGCATTTTACATTAGTAAAAAAAAACAGTCGACAGTCCAATGCGGCACAAAACGGACATCATGGCATTTTTTATATCAGTATATCTAAGAATCCGTCTACCATTTCTTTGTTTTTGCCTCGTGTAAATAGTGTAGGACTTTGAGAATTCAAAGAATAATTTTCCTAAATCATTTTGATATCATGTACAGGAAATTTAGTTGAGATGATGGTTGAAACCGGATAAGAACATTTAGCATACATACATACAATGTATTCAATGTTCAATGTGCATATATGCTATTTTTACACCAGGCTCAAAATACAATTTGTATATAAACAACATGCCTAGTCAACTTGATTATGTCACAACAAGATTTTTATTCTGTAATCTGTAATCTTTGGATATTACGTGAAAAAATCTCATCATACGAAGGTAGCCTAACGTCTCATGTGAGAGGGGAAAAAACTCGGTTGAGTTTTCTTCTGGAAGTGCGATCCCATTTGGCGTCATTCCTTATTAGCCTAATGTAATCATGACAATCAAGAAGGGAATGTGTAGAGCGTAGAGTGTACAATGTGTACATACATGAGGCATCAGTATATAAAACAAAGTTATCGGATCCAGCCTCCTTAACGAATTCCTAGAAAAACCAGGTTAATGAACCCTATCCAAATAGAGGAAGACAGAGAGAGAGAGAGAAGGAAGCTAACAACTTTTTTTATACACGAAAAAAAACACAGAGATCTTGGATACACATAATGCTCTGTGCATAATGTGACACGGTCTCATCCCCTTTCGTTAATGTCTCGACGAGTTGACTAGGAGCAAACCTAAACAATATAAGATTAAGCTAATAAAATGATGACGACAAAAATAAATACTTTTTCATGAGCTTCCCTATCAGTCCTATCTTGAACAATTCAAAATGATAAATAGCACCATGAGCTAAAGTTTTCTTACAATATCTTCATCTCAAAACTCAAAAGTAGCTGCACATTCATTTGAATGGAAATTAGAAATGATACGGCACAAGTTTCTTCCAACTCAAACAAACACATCCAAAGCAGGATAGTGAATATTTAGTCGAGTTTTACAGGTGATTTTGTAACTGTAGAACGCAAACTTTTCTACATTCATCCCATATTCCATTCCACACACCACACACCAGAACTCCTGTTCTTCTGTTCTATAACCTATCAATCATCAGGATCTTACACAGAAAAAGAGCCAAGCAAGGAGAGAACAGGGGAAAGAAAATAAACCTTATGATGTTTTAACCATAAGTGCGAACTAAACTCCATTTCTTTCTCAAACCAACCTAAATAATAAGTTTCAAAACTCTTTTTCTTTCTTGGTTGTTAAAACTTTTTTCCTCTATATTTATCTGCATGATTACAAACTTAAATGTATGTACAACGTGCATAGTTGAAGAAATAACATGGTGCAATGTTCTACATAGAGAAACATAGAGAAACCAGGTAAGATTGTAAACAACAGATAATTCTTTGTACAAAATACTTAATAACAGCATCCGAATTCTTTTTGTACATCCTATATTTAAACAATACTTTTGGCTCTTTAGTTTTACTAAAAACTAAAACACATCATACATCATGTTAAAATTTCTTGATTGCGTGAGTACTCTTTCCAAACTTCAAACTGATCACCATCGTCACGTGAACAAGACAAGACAAGAAGGCAGAAAAGTAAGTAAGTATCCGTCAAAATTCATACAAACACAGTTACATTTAAAAAAAAAACTGAAACCCCTTATTTTCTGGCACGTATATAAAATACTTAACATAATATATACTATACATTATACACTATACACATAAGTATAAGCAGAAGAAATATTCATACTGGCATTTGTATTCATCCGAGTACTTGTTCCATTGACGAAATGGTTTGAGAGAGAGAGAGAGAACACGAAACTATTCAATTTATGGACGTCGTTGAAAAAGTAGAAAAAAAAACTGTTAGAATCCTAAATTCATGCAGAAACTGCAGAAACTATCAAGAAGGTAAATGTCTAAACATATTCCAATGTTCACTGTAAACTGTGAACGACTGCCGTTTGAATGTATAGTGTGTCTTTGGTCTTTGCATATTCTACATTCTACATTGTACCTTGTACATGGAGCGAACATCGCACATCGTATATCGTACATCGTACAAGTGCCATTAGTAAAGATGGAAATTTCACTAAACACGGAGTAAGTTCTTCCCTGTTCACTATGCACATGTAATGTGCTATAGATACGGATAACTACATACTGAATACTACACGCTACACACTACACACATTTCTCTACTTTCATTTGTATGACATTCAAGCACAGAAGGAAGGAGGAACATGAGAGAGACAGAGAAAGATTTTCGTGACTAGTGACTCCTAAAAGAAATGAGTCTGAAGAAAGCTCAGGAGCTCAGTTGAGCAGCAGAGCTCTCCACTTCAAGATAAAGATGTCCAATGCGTCGTCGTTTTGTCCTCTATTCATTATGTATGAACAATGCACATGTACATATAACATGTCTATCTATAGTATAATATTATGTATAATGTATACAGCATACAGTATATACATCTCTACACAAAAAGGATTGTAGATTGTTGGGTGCGTACCTTTGCTCCACAACCTCCCTCTCTCTCTCTACTGTATTTCTTCAACTTTCCATCCTTTCTTTCTTTCTTTCTATCTTTACTCCTTTCCTTTTCCTCGTTCACTGCTAAATCCTAGCTTGGACTCAAAGCTTTCCTAACTCCATCGAGAGACAGAAACACACAAAAAGAGAGAGAGAAATAAATAGTACGAGGGAGAGACACATGTAAAAAGACAGAGGCAGAGGTAGGGAATGAGTACAACTCTCAACTCTCAAGATATCAGGCATCCTTTTCTATCTTTCTTTTCCCATAGCCTCTCTCTCTCCCACTTTCATTCTTTAAATCCCATCCATTTCCGATCGGACAACAGTAGGCTTAAGTCTCCTATTTCCAGACTTCAACTTCGATTTTTACGACAAAGAGTAAATTTGCTGCTTGCTTCCTCGTAAAAAAAATATTCCCTATTTTCCACAACAGTATAAAAGATATAATATATACACACAAAAGCATAGAACTAATATACCTAATACCTACTAAATAAATGTATACTACAGCATCTACAAACAAATGTATAAAAAAATAACGTATGTTTTCGTATACATGTGTATTTTGTATGTATAGAATGAAAAACTAAGCGTACCAAAGTATGCGGGTATATTATGTGTACAACACACATCAAAAGATCTGGTTTCTGGTTAAGAATAAATGTAATAGTAGTATTATATATACAACTACATTTCATAAAAAGTACATCCACTGCTACTACATTTGTCATATATAATATATAATACACATTTAACCTCAAAATAATGTAGTCAAGAATTTTAGAGCAAGTAGGAGTAGAGTAGACCATTAAACATCACTTCATCTATAGACTTTATTAATGATTGTATAAACAGTGTGTAATGTACATGTAAAATGTATAATATATAATACATGTAGCATGTCTACAAAGAGGAGTAAACACTTTCACATGCTCCGTGCTCATAGCAAATACATGGGTGAACAAGAGTCACCAGCGTGTAAATACATATGCAGGCTTTTATATATAAATGTATATTAAATGGAATCGGGTTGGAGTAAAATATCCGAACAAGCCTAAATTAAGCATTAAGCCACCAATTCCCTAATGTTTTGCTTCCACATTATACATTATACGCGTACATGTACGGTTGAGTACTGAGTATACCTGGTTCTACCTGTATACTGTATGAGTAAAAAAGTAGGCATAATAGGTGTACCGACGTACTCTTGTCAACTCCACCATTACGCAGTAAAAGAAAAAGTAAAGGGAATACGAATACGAGTACGAATAGGAGTAACATGAAGACCAAGTTACCCGCAGCAGGCAATCATCTAAGCGGAAAAAAGGTCTACCTTCTACCTGCACACACAGAACCATCACTTTCAAATTACTCTCAGGGTAGCTTCAGCTTCAGCCTCAGATCGCCTTTCTCTTGCTCAATCAACATTCAACTTCTTCCTACGCGTACTTACTTACTTTTACTTCCACTCTCAACTCTCTCCATGTACATTGTACAATGTACAATGTGCATACATCAGAACATGAACTTTTCCTCTTTCACTTTTTTTCTCCTGTTTTTTCAGTCTTCCTATATTTTTTATACAAAATACCATACGTTTTTTACCAATACATAAAGTTGTGTATGCATTTTCTACTTTTGTTCTTTTTTTTCCTTTTTTTTTCTTCCTTCCTTCCTTTCACATTCTCAACATTCTATTTCATTCTATTTTATTTTACTTCATTTCATTTCATTCCTTCTCCATTTCCAACTTCTCAAACATTATACATTACATTACATGTATGATTCCGATTTGTGAAATTCAATTTTTGACCTTTCAACTCTGTCAATATTACTCAACTTTTTCATGCTTTGGATTTCAGGATGTAGACTCTAGACTCGAGTCTTCAAGAAAAAAAACTATAGTGGAGATACAACGTAGGATTTGTATTTTATTTATACTTCATATGTATAATATATTTATGTATTACAGAGGGTTCTGAAGGAACTAAAAAATTGTATATAGAAAGGTTTTCAGAGAGGAAAAAAAAGGACATGGAAAGTTTACAGCGGCTGGTTTTAATGATATATCGTAACAGACAGACGACAATTTTTCTCATACGTGCATTGTGTACAACGAGTACGAGTACATCCAGAGTATTTTTTCTACGTCTTCTGGAATGATTATGTAAGATTTTATGCATGATAATGGCAGTTTTACTCCCTTTACATACTTCCAGGAGCCACACATTCAACCTACAACATACCACATCCAGCGTACAGCATAACTGTTCTCAACTACATGTTAGTACATGAGCCAACATTCCAAATATCCATATAAACACACCTCGAAAGAAAGATGCATGAGGGAAAAAAGTGGGGAAAATGCTACGCGGAACACATTTTCCGCATTCATAATACACTGCCCTCAAGTTGCCCTCACATTTTATCTATCAATGCACAAGACTTTCACCTTTCTCCAGGCACTGTCAGAATATCCCAGTGACAGGACTTAATGTAGTGTCTAATGTGCAGTTCTAGTATCTCAATATATATAAATGTATATCACAATATACAATATTCACAGGAATATTGTCAATAGATGCACCATTTGCAGTAATATATATTTTTTATCAATTTCTCTCGTACTTGGTTCACACAATGTAGAAAGAGAAAAAAAAATTGCGCGACGCATGAAAAAAATATACAATACTACTTATAGACACTTGGCTGTGTACTGTGTATGCTGGTCGTTTTACTCATGTACAATGTACAGTATTCATGGTACGTATAGTACTCCCTACTCGCCTTTGATTGTAGATTGCAATATAAAATGAAGAGTAGGTAAATCAGTAGTATGGAAATATAACAAATGTCTTCAGTTCTTCAACTTCTTCAACGTCGCATGCATATCAATAATAAAGACAGAAAAATTGCCATTACATTTCGATCTCTTTTATCGCCTCTTATCTAGAAAAGTAGTGACGACATCTTACTGTAATATAATGTGCAAAAAGATCCCTAGATGCTAGATGCTTTTACTATAAGTATGAATAGCACTATTTCACTTAAAGTAACTTACATGATAATTCAATTAAAACTATTTCCAAAAAAAAAATAATACCATGAATTAAAAGGGAAACCGGACATGACATATTTTAACGTTTAAGTAAGAAACGAGTTTTTACTCTCCTAAAATTTTTGTAGGAAAAAAAACTACTACATTCTTTTAATTTCATTTCACAACCGCTCACTCAAAATTCAATGCAATGTATTACAATTTACAATCATTATTATTTTTTATTCTAAGAGCCCTTCTGACAGTCAACTTATTTCATTTTGACGATTATTTATTACATACACCAAACACATGTGTTAGTTTGAAATTTTATCTGCACTTACTCATTTAATAATTGTCTACAATCTGTCTATTAAATCTACTAGTACATACCGTCTGCAAATTCTGAAATGAGACTACAACCTACAACCTATAATAAAGAACTGCCAGTATTCATCAACATATCTGTAAATTCATTCAGCATTGACACACACACACATGTGTGCAAAGGAATATTAGGGTGACAAAGTTTCACAAAAACTAATGAACTTTAATGTCACAGTTATTAGACTATAGAAATAACATTTACGAGATTGCTCTTTAATTGAAGCAGCTCTTCAAAGGAACACTTGCAAGATCCAGGACAAAATCCAGCAGCTATGTACTCATTTTCTTTTTTTTACCCTTCAATGAGAATTCTTTTAGAAGGACAAGTTTCATGTTCTTTCTGATCTTGCAATCTAATATCTAAAGTAATCGAGGATGATACTCATAATATGTTGTGTCATTTCAAAGACATGCTTTCTGAAATGAAATCTATCTCCATCATCATGACTGTCTGCCTCGAAAATCTCAAAGACAAAATTTCCGTTTCTATCCCATCTATTTTTATTTATACCGCCTTGTACTTGAACTACAAAATTGAGGAAATCCTACATTTATGTATATGAAAAATCACGAGTAGATGCACCAAAAATTTCAATTCTGCATACATACTTAGGTATCCACTGCATATCACAACTGTATAAGGTATATGACGAATTCATCTCCCTCTTACGCATTCCATCTGTTCTTTCCTTGTATTCCTCCCATTTTCTAGACTTCATAATTCAATGTATTCAAAAAAAAAACACACCAAAGCACACAGATACGCAGATTTTGAAATATTAAATAGTAAAATAACTACATGACAACTCACAAATGTTCTTTGTTTCCCCTTTACTTGTATTTATATATATATATATAAGTATAGTTGTTTGTAGGTTATATTATATTATAAAAAATACTACAAATATGAAACAAAACAAAAGATAGTAAAAAAAAATAAATAAAAAAAACAAGTAGCAAGAGGAACGGGGTGACATTATTTATGCTTCAATTCTGTATCCGTCTATTGTTATTTGACATTGATAATGCATGCGTCGCATCATTAGTATTAAAATAGAATGAGCAAAGTGTAATGTGTTTGCTGGCATTACACATGATGAACATTGTACATTGTACATACAACAAAATACGTACAATATATAATAGAAGCGTTAGTTACAATAAATATTAAAGTAGAAATTATGAGATGTGATAGAAAACACACAGGGAGAGACACACAAAACACACGTAGACAACACGTACTCATCATACTCACTCACTCACTTCTATCATCACTCAACTCGAAAATATGCATACATTTTCAGCGAGATAGAAGATGGAAAGAGAGATCCCATCACTGCCAGAACTAGCCAAAGGCAGAGGAAATATGTGAGACTCTCTCTCTCTCTCTCTATCTCTCCTTCTTTCTACATTCTACACTCTACTCTATCTATATCTCATGTTTGTGTATTTGCTTGCTTCCTTGCTTACATGAGAGGGAACGTGAATAGGCTTGAAATGAAGCAACATCAACTCTCTTGAAGGCGAGCAGCAAGCATCCTTCTATTGCACTCTTCATATTGATTTTGATTATTTGTATGATAGGATGGAACCAGAACCATAGACGAGCCCATTTGACGTCTCCGTTCTTCGTTCTCCATCCTCCGTTCACATCAAAACTACTCGTGCCTGTATTGTGCTGTATGCCAGTATGTTCTATTATGAAAGATGAAAACGGGGATTCTGAATCAAAAAATACCAACATCCAGCCCATCAATACCCTCAGCATAAAAAAAATTGATCGTAGAAAATATCAAACATTTAGTTTATATTTTCTCATGTATGGAATATAGAATCCATATCAGGTTTCATGGGAAAACATAATACTCATGCCCACGTATTATTTTTAAAAGAAAAAATACTAGAAGAAAAGCAAGTTAGGATTCCTTATAAATGATTCTTCTACTTGTTCTTATTCTTGATATCATATTATAGCAAAGAGTAACCAATGTAAAAAAAATAAAAAGAAGAAACAAAACCCTTTAGGTTTTAGCATCATTTTTGTTGTTTCACGAGCATCATTAATTCATTCATATGATGTAAAAAAAATACGCTCGAAATGTTCACTACAAATATTCTATATTCTATTCTGTCAAGTAATATTGTATTCCTAGTTTCATATTTTTAATGCAGAAATGAGCCTTACAGTAAACACAGTAAACTGTAGATTAAAATAATACAAGTACTCAATCCAAGTATAACACACAAAGTAAGAAAACACACAGCTACAAAATTAGAAAACGTACCTTTTGTTTCCCGAAATTGTACAGTATTATATACACAAGTGTAGTGTGGAAATTGATATATAACTGGTGTTCATATAACAGTTGTCTTTCGATATTTTCCAAAAAACGTATACTCTTGTGTTGTATGTTGTAATGATTATTGATTTTTCGTCCCGAAATTATTTATGTAGATTATACATAAATATATATAGAATAGATATGCACACACATATATATATTGAAGAACACAATAAAAACAAGGATGGCTGAACGAACCGTCCTGGAACAACACAATAATATATCTAACTGTTTTATTTGATACCGTATTGAATTTCTACTCACTTTTTCTCCCTTTTTCCTCCGATTTTATTTTTAATGCCTACTCACATTTGACTTTTTATTATCATTGTATTCCAATCTAATCAACTCTCATATAGTTCCCACATCCTCCGATGAGCAATGAGCATACATCCAGTAAAGTATATGGTGTAAAATGTATTACAAGTCTGACAGAATTATTCCAGTTTTGTCAATTTTTTTCAAATCAGACCAACAAACTAAATATATTGCAGGAAAGATGCACGTACGGGTCGTAAAATTATTTATAGTTTTTCAAATCTATTCATTCGTTTGTATGCGCACGTAGATACGTACATATATTATAGCTCTTCATGTATACGCAATATCCTTTGTGGAGAAAAAAAATCAATTGTTCAGCTAGAGAAGTACTGTGAGATAAGTTCACTTAAGCTCTTTGGCATACTCAATGTGATATGGCAGAGGATTTCGTAAAAACTCTGAGCTTAGGGAGCTTTTCAGAAGAGCGACGAGAGATAGATGGAGAATGAAGAGGGAAAAGGAAAGAGAGAGAGAGAGAGACAGATAGAGACGCACTCACTATCAGACTCAAACAGCAATATGTATTATTCGGTTCGTTTTTGTATGCATAAAATGTATTTTTTTTGCACTCAATATTTGATTTAACAACTGTAATATAATGTATTACATCTGTGTAGTATGACTGGTCTGAATGAGTGGCGTGTGTAACTGCCCAATAAATTGATTAAGCCACAAGTTTCCTCTCCTTCCTTCTTCTACTGTTACTGTATTATTATCACAAAACTTCCCCTCTATATATGTAATTTATCATCAAGGTCTACCACACTTTCAAGTTATTATTATTGTTATT
>JABASP010002791.1:0-17724 GCA_019776565.1 Sminthurinus signatus | reverse complement strand
CATAATAATTGGGAATTGTGAATGTGTAAGACTTCATTATAAAATATAATGAAATATAAAATGAACAAATGGAAGTTCAAAAATGAATAATCAATACTCAATTTTTTCAAAGCATAAAACACAGGAGAACCTGGTGATTGGTGAGTTCATATTTGAATTTATTTAATTTTCTATTCTCCAATCTGGTCCGAAAGCGAATGTTCTAAGAATTTCTAGTACATACAGAATACAGACTAGGCAGTAAAGATGTACAATGTACATGAAAGTAAACAAACTGATTCCGGACGACACTAATAAGCAATAAATGTGAACACTTATACTTGGATATAAAACTGTGTTGTCCACAAAAGTAGATATAAGTAGTTATGTGTTTTGTATTGTGTATAGGTATGATTTTGCCTGTCAAAATGAAAAGAACTTTTTTGTCTCATTTCACTCACAACAAGAGAATGAGGGAGATGGGAGAAGACAAAAGACAGTAAGAATTGTGTGAGCAAAAAAAAGGTACTCTTTTACAGGGAAAATGGTACACAAGGATTTTATCTCAAGGAGCAAGCCTGTATCTTTATAATACATTGTACATGGTGTATAGATGAGTATTGAGTATTGAGGATTGAGCATTGAGTATGGGGCAGTAGTCAACACGAACTAGGAGTTTCTAGTTTCTAGTGACTAGTGATGCTGGTGAGTGGAACAAAGCTCAGACAATAGGAATTCGAAAGAGTATTGCTTGTAGTGTGTAGTATTGTAGTAGAATTCAGTACGAGACTCAAGACTTGAGACTACTACAACTACTAGAAAATCCCATCCCATCGCAGGATAAAGAAGAGGAAGAAGAACAGTCGCAGTCATAACATAGGATTGTATACGCATGAAGCGTCATATGTGCACAAGAGATTGAGGAAGAAGAAATCTCTCTCTGTCTCTCTCTAGTTCTCTTTCTTTCTTTCCCCTGTTCCCTTTGGATGTGCAGCTTCATTTCTAAGTGGTCTTCATCATTACCTCATGTACACTCAACACTCAGACATTGTACATTGTGTGTCAACTTACATTTTCCACTAGTGTAAAAACTACAACTCCAATTCCAATATCATTTTGATTTTGATTTTTCATCTCATCATCTGACATTTTCATTTACATGTCAAGGGAATTAGAAATTAGTGGTTGATAAAGTGTTGGTGAAAGTACATTGGAATTGTGAAAAATTATGTGGAAAAGTAAATTTGTGGAGTAGGAAAAGAGAAAGTAAAAAAAATGTCCTCACAAGTTTTCTCTGTACAGTGAACGTGAACAGTGAAAAGTTATTGGGGTGAGTAAATCATAAAGAGGACGACTCTTGTTTTCTCCCCTCTTTTTTATTTTATTTTACTGTACCTACTGTATTGCGTGAAGAAAAAGGGACTTGGATTCCAGAAAAGTAGCCTTATTTAATGTTGATTTGGTATTACCTTGTATATTTTCATTTTTTGTGTCATCACGGATCACAGGTGTTCCGAATGTGGGACTAAAGCTAAAGTATTGTGAAGTGGTTAAAAAACTGTGAATACGAAATACGAATATGTGACAGGTTCTTTGTACTTGTTACGCAACAGGTAAGAAATCCCTTTGTAATTTTTAGTATCATTGTTCAAAATTACTCAAAACAAAAACAAATATCAAGTTTCATCAAGTACTGAAATCCAAAATAGCGTTACGTCCAAAATAATCCGCTTCACATTTTGATTCTTGGTTCTTGATTCTGGATATATTATGATTTCGTGTGTCAAGTTTAACCGTCAACCTGCATTAGCTTGTGTTCAATCTATGTATCTCTAGCTGTAAAAGTAAGTCTCGTAGCAATAAAATGGCAGTAAAAGTAAAACAAAAAAAACCCAGAAACAACAATAATAAAAATCGGCCATTGACGTCAAGCAGACACTTTTACTTTTATCTGTAATCTGTAATCTCTAACTTGACGAACATGCAGAGAAGAATTTATAGCAAAAGTCAAGAGGATTCTTCTGACTCTAATTCTCATTAGCACTCAAAATACAGATCGTTTGACGTATATGTAAAACAAAAATAACCCGGGGATGATCCCTAATATTTACAGAGTTTTATAATTAAGAAAGAACCACAAATAGATATGTTGAACGGTGAGATTCGGTCTAGTTCAAACATGTGGTAATAACAAAACATAAAATGATTACATATATACGAATATAGAAGGTTCTTTGATGGATGATGGATCAATCAAACTTTTCTCTTCGATTGTAGGGGAGTTTATTTTACTTTTATTGGCGGTAGAATTAGACAAAAGACCCAAAACGACTTGTTCACCGACGTCAACAATCCTGTATATTGTACATACTTGTATATAAATAATCATCCTCACTATATTTATCATCTATGTACAATGTACATTTTTTCAGTTTCGGTTTTCACAAGTATTATCAAAAAAGGAGGAGGAAAAGCAGGGGAACATTGTGTTTCTTCAAGCATGATCTAGATTCTAGTTTCTATTAGAATCTAAAATTTGAACGGATAAACAATAAACAATAAGCTTGTATGTCCCTTAGAGATGAGTTCAAAGACTGTGAGATTGAATAAAAATCTCACAAGGTTTATTTATTTATTCTCTTGTTTATTCATTCCATTGGTTTGGTTTGGTTTGAATTTCCTTAGTCAAAGGTTACATGGGTTTGAATCAACAAAGTTGATTCTTGATTGTGTATCGTGTATAGTGAAAACGTTTGAGATTTTTTTATCACTTGAACGAACTTGGGTAGTAGATAGTAGATATAAAAAAAGTATTGCTGGATTCTCTTTTCTTCGCGCTTCGTCATATGTACAAGTAAATGTTCAAGTATTGAGGATTGAGGATTGAGAATTGAGTATGACCAAAAGAGATTTGAATATAAATTCCGCTGTGTCTTTAGTATTTTGTGTTTTTACATAATGTTCTACGTTCTGGGCTCTTTTTTATGCTCTTTTTCCTTGTCATCATGTACCATGTATTATGTAATACATGGA
Organism: Sminthurinus signatus; assembly: GCA_019776565.1. NCBI lineage: Eukaryota > Metazoa > Arthropoda > Collembola > Symphypleona > Katiannidae > Sminthurinus > Sminthurinus signatus. The sequence goes on along the minus strand of JABASP010002791.1, from coordinate 14,712 downwards.
TGTTACTACAATACTACAATGTTTACATGTACAATGTGCATTTTACTTTGTACAAGATGTATAAAGGAAAGGCATGAACAAGGAACGTGCGTGCCGAATTTGTGCTGAAAAGATCTGATGCTCATCAACAGACTTGAAATCAGTTCCCTTGTTTTTTTCATCATTATTGCATTAATCTTTTTTATTTAAGGATGACAAAAGGGATGAGAACTTGAATCTAATTTCCTTCACTTTTTCCCCTGCTTGTACTTTGTACGAGTAGGTAATAAACTCTAGTTTCTAGTTTAAGTTCATGTGCATGTGGATGAAAATATTGACGAGAAATGTCTTTGATCCTAATCATGGTAATGGTAATGGTAATGATAATAATGATCAAAGACACAGAATATGTATAGAATGTAGAATGTAGAAGAGACATGCATTAAAAAAGTTACTAGAGAATCTACAATCTAGACACAAGAGTGGCCTTTCTGAAATCTGCAATGTTTTTTCTTCTCGGTAATTCTTATGTCTTTTATATTTTGCATCTAGTATTTAGCAAGCGGAAAAGGCGTGGATAACGTGAAAACGCATGGGAATTTTTTTAATCCGACAATCAACAAGTTTAATTACATGCATTACATGGTAGAAAACAACAACTTTAATTGAGTTTCCAGTGGTGTGTAGAGTTTATAGAGTGTAGAGTGTGGAGTTAGATAAAAAAACACAGAATACAGTGGGATTGATGGAGGATTTTGTACGGTTTTATCCTTTGTACATTGCATATTTATGTTGTACCAAGATTTAAAAAAAAACTTGTACACTTTCATTTTTTATTTTTTGCGTGTACGTAATATAATACTTGCTTTAGGTATATTATATCACCAAAATAAAATTGAATTTTAACATTTTTTTTGTATACATTTATTAAATTTAAGATCCATCTAAAGTTGAGAATTTTTCCTTTCTTATTTCTTGTCAATTTAGTTTTGTAAAAGAAAACACGAAAAAACATGAACATAAAAAATTTCATTGTGAATGAAAAGTCATAAAATTTAGAAGCAGAAATATCAAGTTAAAGGGACTGTTCGTTTGAATTATGTACAAAAAGAACAACCTTCATAAAGTTCAGACAAGTAGAAGTACGGAAGTATGCACGTAACGCAGGTCTCTGACATTTTTTAAAGTACTGATACTTCTCCCTTGTAGTAAAATACAAAATACCCAAGGTTTCCACATCTATCATTTTCTCGATTCTCTCTATGTTTCAAATTGACTTACTCAAATTCAAAAGTAGAGTAAAGCTCATAATTATTGATACAGGACTGGAGATGGGAAAGTAAAGTGCAACCAAATCCAATTTTGGACCAGGACTGCGGAAAAATTGGGTCAAATTAAGCCATGTTAAATCTGTAAGGCATGTACATTGTACAATATAGAACTTCCGTACTTCTGTTTTGAAGACTGTCAGAAATACTAGTAAAGTATTAAGAATGTTGATCTGATTCAACTGAAAACCTGAATGTTGAATTTTCTCAACTTTATTTATGTTTGAATTTCCGAAAGTTGTATCAATAATCAATAGTAAAATTCTTTATTCGGTATAGTACTTATGCACAGTGTACATACATACCTTTTTAGAATTTGAAATTGTGTTTGGAGTTTGGAGTTCAAAAGTCAATAATCTAATTCATATTTTTGGATAATAATTTGGAATGGTTCGTCTGAAACTTTTTTGATGGTTGTTTGGTAGTTTTTAGTTTTATAGGAAATGCAGATATTTATTCTTTATTGATATTTCAAAAGTTTGTTTTAGTTCTAAAGGTACATGTTAAAATCTAAAATCTAATATCTGTAATTAATTACAATAAAAACGGCAGTATAAATTAGAAAGTATACTTTACAAAGGTATAAGACTAAGATGTATCGTACAATGCCCGTTTGTACTTTTTAAACCTAAAAAGTGCAGTTTTCGTTTCTGACAAATTTTACAACAGATTACAGGCACATTTTAGTTTTTTACAGTAAGGTCGTTTCTGTCCTCTGCGTAGGCATACTTGTTAGTTTATAGTTACATAAAATGCGCTTCATTTTATTTTACTTTAGACATTTTGAGTAAAAAAAAATGTACTGCTTCCTCCTGACGGCGCGTGATGCCTATCATCGACATTTCCCGTCTGTCTAATTTGTTGTGTGTATTTTAGGAGATGTTTATTTGTTCCGGCTTCGATTCACGATCCTCGAGTTGATTCCTCTCATATTTCATATGAAGAATCATGCCCAGTTGAACTACTTGCGTATATAATGCATACAAGCTATATACTACATAGTGTATGCAGTATACCTAATACTTACCTATGTATTATATGTACGATGTATTCAATAAGAAACAATAATTTTAGAACTTGTGTATGATACATGTGATGATAAAGAAAATCATCATCATTTGTTTATTTTCCTTTCTCTGTTCCCATCTTTTGCACATCATACCTACACAATTCAAAATACACATGCACACACACAGAGCGAGAGTACTAAGTCTATCTTCACCAGTTCGAAATATGTAAAATGTTAAGGACAAATATCTTTTATTAGCCTGAATCCGGAATCCTGAATGCAAGAATATGATGTGTTCACAGTTTATATGGAGGGCGCACAGTTAATATTTACTCAGATTTGTAATTCTTATGTAAAATACATTTGATGCCTTTAGTAGAGATCTTGGGATGGTAGAAAATCTCGAGAAATTTTTACTCGTCATTTTTCAAGTATTTTGAAATTTTAAGTTCAATTTTACCTGATATAAAATACTACAAAAAAAAGGTACACCATTAAAAATTTTGAGAAATTTACAATCTCAAATCAAGGTTTTGAAAGATTGGGGAAGGAAATTCCGGTGCACAAGTATATGTGCCTCCTTTTGATATGAGTTCAATCTACTGTATTACTGTACAAAAACAAAAATGTATTGCGGATGCCAAATACAGAAAATAATACTACAGTTTGAATAACAAACTTGAACAAATGGCACACCCTCCGTACATTGTACAGTTGACAGTAAGCCAGGAAATTGGCTAGTGAGTGAATGATAATCTGAAAAAGTTATATAGTTTGGAAAAGTGAAGATAGAGGAGATTTATTCAAAATTTCCTTTACATGTACCAAAAGTCGCCATCCAAAATGGAACTGTATATTTTACACATTCTGTCAACTGTCAACATTCAAAAACCAGAACTGCTCTAGATTCTATATTCTAAATTAGAACGTATACAACATACAATGTAATTGCAAATTGCAGCTCTTGAATGACAAATGACGAATCTAATAAAGAAGTAATAAATAGAAATCCGCAAAAAAAGAAGAAATGAAATGAAAATAAAAACAGATAGGGAAAATGTGCCAATACACAAGCTTGCGTGATCAGGTCAAAATTCAACAAGTGCTCAATATAGAAGTCACGAAACATATCTTGTCAATTATTCTCAATTTGTCGAATCTTTACTGTATTAATCTAAAGGGATTTGAACAAAAACATGAGCTATATAATAATGCATGCAATAAGATTTGTGAGTAAGCTTGAGATTGAAGTCCATCTAGAATGTTCATTGTTCATAGACAATGGACAACTAGATATGAGATTTCGTCATTAGAGTGAACCAAATGCATTAAGAATTTTGAATTTCATGCATAAATTTGTGAACTTTTTGCATGTGCTTCCACCACTTTACATTTAAAGTAGATATAACAGATAAAATTCTTTTTATTTCAGGTTTCCTGCAACTCTGAAGAAGGAGGATCGACAGGAAGACAAAAAAGATAAAAAAAATACTTTTTCATGTTTGGAAAACTGACGGGTTTTGAAAAAAGCTTTGATGTACTGGTTGCACAATCTGCCATTTGAAGTCATGTAGATAAGGGATTTTATTTGATTTGTTATTTTTTCCTTCTGCAAAAATACCTATTTTAACCTTCTTCACCAACCGTCAGCAACACTAGGACAAGGACAAGGACGAAGGTGACACTGACACATTTATCTTGAGAGGGAAGATGCAGAATCAGTCATGTCCAGAAGCCACGTAAACTAAGCAAACATATTTGTCTATATACATCACACGAAAATAGGAAAAAAGTGGGTGATGTAAGTTGTACAAGGATTTGGTGTGCACCTCTGCGTGTGAGAGTGAGAGTGTGTGTGTGAGGTGAGGTGAGGGGAGGAGGTGAGATTGAGTGGTCGGGAGTTGATCGAGATGAGTCGTCGTCAAGTGAGTGATGCCTCTTCGGATGAGGACTCAGATCTCAAAGATGAACCACTTTTATCTGATGAAAATAATACAGTGGATGTGGATGACCCGGTCATACCCGTGAAAATTGTGACTGTCACTGACATCACAGCCAACACTCTAGAACCGTTGATGATAGAGGAAGAGCGAGAAACATGGGGGAAAAAAGTGGACTTTCTCCTGTCCGTCATTGGATTTGCAGTGGACTTGGCCAATGTAATTTTCTTTTCACTAATTACTTTGTTGTGAAAAAATAAACTAGGATTTAATTTTTTAAATACTCCTAATTTCATACGCATTTGCTTATACTAATGGCTAATGACTTATGAGTGTACTTGTTTAATTTTAACCATGATACTTTGTATTATTTGCTTTCAGGTCTGGCGATTCCCTTATCTTTGCTACAAGGTAAATAGCTTTTTTAAACTTTCTATATCTGATTTACCTGAAAATCTCAAAACTTTCTTAATCTTAAAAGTATGCATAATATTAAGTGTTGTGTTTTTTATTCCTTTTTGTTTGCAGAATGGAGGCGGTAAGATCTATTTAATTTTTTGGTTTGCATGTTTAGAAGATATTTAAAGGAGAAAATGTGGGGAAAATAAAAATAAAAATAAAATTAACTTGAAAAGTATGGAGAATGTAGAAAGATGGACATTGTACAATACATTTATTATGTGTGTGCAGGAAGGTACGCCTATAAAATTTCCTGACTGACAAATTTCCCTCATCCTGTTTCCCAACTATTTATTATTGTAATCCTCTCTGTGTTATTATTTCATTTCTACAGCTAAACTGTCTAAGATTTGGATTCCGCTTTGGAATTTGGAATGCATTCACCTTGTATATAAATACGTGAAATAACAGAAACAAAGTTGTTAAATCTATATACAATGTACAATGAACACAGTTGAGTTCAGCAAAGGTTCATCCATCACTCTGCTCTCGACTCTACTTCCTTCTCCCGTCTCCTTTCTATCTCATTTCATCAATCTAGTCGTTGTTGAGTTGTAGCAAAAAAAATAGGGAGAAAATTCTTTCACCATTACACACACATATTGTATGTACGATTTGAGAAAGAGAGATTTTTTTCAACTTGAACTGTATCTACCGTGTAACTTTCGCATTTCATTTTGTGGTTATAGATCTAGTATTTACTGACGTATGTACATTGTACATTGTGTATACAGAAGATACATGTGCAATGTACATATGATATAATATGTAATGTAGGACATGTTTCTTTATTCCGTATTCCGTATACTCTCCATGCACAAAAGTTGGAACTTTTTCTCCCTCTTCCTCTCATCTTTCTCACCCGGTCGGTTTGACTGACGGCGGAACATAAAAGACAGAAAAGGCAGAAAAAAAGGGATGTGGAATGTAAGGAAAAAGTGGAGAAAGAAAAGGGAAAGAGAGAGAAAGTCGTTGAATTACACGTTATTCAACCGCCAACTTGGGATGTGGCTTTAGAGTTGGCTTAGGATTCGGATTTGGCTTTGGCTTTGGCTTTGGTTTTGGCTTGACTCAACTCAACTCAGCTCCGCTCTGGGTGAAAACTAGCAAGGAACTACTTTATATTTCTTTTCTTCTTTTCTTTTGCTTTCTTTCGACTTTTTACTACACGCAATGTTACTCCAGTGTACACTGGGTACTGTATACTGTAGGGACTCAATCAGCCAAGAATCAACAAGTTTAGAAATTTTCACTGTTGCTTTCCTTTTCATGACCTGATAAGATTGTCCATTGCCTGGTTCTTTAGGGTATATGTACAAGAAGCACATAGTATATAATATAAAGATTATAGATATAACGTCACACCATTTTTCTCTTTCAGTCAATCCAAAAATGTCCAATACACAATACATTACATGTGTCACCTTTCTATTTCTATTTCATATATCCTTTTTATCAATCTCAGTAATCCAATAACATTAAAAGTAGGAAAACTTGTGTCATTTTCAAATAAAAACTTGTACCATTTACTGTCACATTTTAGGCATTGGAAAAAATTACTTGATTTTTTTTTGAACTTGACTATTGACTGTCTTTTCCCAGGAAAAAATACATGTTGTAAATTGTGAATGGACAATGTAATTTCAATTTCAATAATTTGATTGAAAAGTTGCAAGTAGCTTTAAAGAAAACAGAAACAAATTGCATGCAAAAAATAATACAAGTATAATAATGCGAATATATGCGAATAAATAATATTAAAATAATTATTTTATTTGCCCTATTTTCTTTTCTTTCTATGAAAGACTGAACATGAATTAAATAATAATATTGAGCTCTTTGCTGAAGGGGTATTTTATTCAGGCTGGATCTAGGAATTTTTGTTTTTACAACTTTGCTCTTTGCACAAGCTGTCAGCCCTGAGGTTTTCATCTTGTTTCAATTATATACCTAATATAGCCTATGCCACATTTATCTGTATCTGTATCTGTATTTATGCCTTTTGAATGTTGAATGTAGAGCAAACTCCCTAGAATCTAGACTACAAGCTACAAAGTACAAACATGTTTTTGCGATGAAAATTCTTGTGTGTCTGTCTACTATTTTGATTTCTATTTCATGCTCTTTGATTTTCACACGCCGGCTGGGCAAAATACTAAATAATAATAATATAACTGTCAATTCCCGTGCATCCATCCATCGGAATTCTATTTGTACAATGTACAATATATGCTTTACAGCGTGTATCGGTGAGCGGTGACTTTTGACTTTATAGTCTGTTTGACTTTTAGCTTTTAATACAATTCCATACTTTGTACTGAACACCATGTACCATGTACCAAGTACCATGTACAATGTACATAGCACATAATACGATAAAATATGAAATAGCTCCATAGAAAAGGAGCATTAGTGGAGGGAAATGCTTTCTGGAATCAAATAGTGTAAATTTTATTTCCGCCAATATCAGTCCTTTTTACCCTCAGTCCAGTTGGCAGTTGGCATTCAACATTCAACATTCACCCCAACATCAGACATGTCTGTGCTGTTTAGATCTCTCTCCAAAAATAACAGCTGTCAACTTACTGATTGTTTTTTATTCCTCTTTCCTGCCGTCAGATGCAAATGTATGTACAATGTACATTGTACAATTCAATGTTTCTTGTTGTTCTTGTGCTTTTCACATTATTATGTAAAAGATAAAAGCTATTGTTGACTGTTGACTTTATGCATGAATGAAAACAAAATTGGCTAAATAGTAATATTTCCTTTCCAAATTATCCAGTATCCAATATCTAAATTCTAAATGTGTAGTAAAATACAAAATACAATGTCCCTGTCAACATTTAAATAGAAATCCTCTACACTCTACACTCTAGATTCTAGATTCTAGATGACAGGAAAAATGCAAAATGTGAATCGATAAAGTTGCTCTTTAATCATCATCGTACTCATAATATACAAAATATAATGAATACATTCATCACTGCTCATAAAGTCTATGCAAGATTTATAGCCAATAATGTAAATCAGTATCCAGGGAAAAGGCACATACAGAAATACTCATGTGCTCGATACTTGACTTTTATTCTCAAAATTCAAGAAACAATATCACATTGCATATTAGACATTTATGTATTCAAGGAAAAGTAAAATATGAAATCAAGTGAATAAGAGGAAAAAGAAATGAGGAATGAGGAATGAAGGGTTCAAGTACCTTTGTCCTATCTGTTGTCTAGTATCTGGTATCTAGTATCTACTTTGACTTGGACAAGAAAAAAAAAGAGAAGAGGGAAGAGGAAGTAGATAAAAAAGGGAAAGTATCAAGATGTGCATACGTATGATATTGTCACAAAGTCAAGCAAAAAGAGAGAGGTAATAGAAAAGTAGAAAGAGAGAAAGGGGGAGAGAGCCTGAAAGATAATAGAGATAATAGCTCGACATTTCGACACCCTCGAAACTCGAAACTCGAAAGCAATTCCATTTCATTTCCAGTCTGTCTAACCTCGAGTTCTCTGCCTCTTGGAATATTTCTTATTTCTACCTTGAAATGTTCAATACACTTTTCTCTTTTCTCTATCCAAGTTGAGAATATGGAATATTATGGAGAAAGGAGGAAAAATGTACAAATGTAAGTTGAGAGTTGGGAGACAAAGAAGATGGCTTTTATTTTCCATTGTCTCTATGAAGAGCATCTCTCTTATTTTCCTATTTTGTACTGAGAGCGATTCTGATTCTCCATCCACAATCTTTCGAATTTCTGCCATCTCCTTCTTGTATATCGTATTTTCCACTCCTTCTGTCTAGGTATCCACTACTCTACATTTCAATAAATGTACAAATGTACAGTTTTATATGATGTTAAAAGGGTCGTATGAATATGTACAGAGTTGAACCAAAGGAAAATAAAGTAAAGTAAAGTAAAGAAGTAAAGTGATCACACAGGACATGTTTCAAATGGAAAGGAAACAAGCAGTACTACATGGAGAGAGGGAGAGAGAGAGGGCGAGAGAGAGAGAGAGAGAACAGTAAAAGTAAAAGTGCATGTGTAGAGTGTAGAAATGGCAATGGCAGATGGAACAAGGAACACAAGACAACAAGGACGAGGACCGAGGAACAAGAAGCGAAAGGGATGGAGGACAAAGAAAAGTGGAATTTGGAATATAGGGAGAAAGAGACAATTTAATAAAATACACGCGATTTATGCCAATTCATGTAAATCTTTCCTACATTTATTCTTGTATATTCTATATGCCCCAGTCCCAATAATATATAATATTGTTCCGTGTGTAGTTTTGTACTGTAGACTGTAGATTGTAGACCTTGTTCTCGGTCTGTAGGTACATTCCTTCAAAATGCTCAGGTTCACTTTTCCATTCCAATCTTCGCATTCCATGATTTACCACGGAAGTAGAACAAGAACAATAAGACGATACCTCCAACACAACCAGTCAAGTATATCCTCAATACAGTGTACAGTGTACAGTTTTCTACAGTATAAAGTTGCAAAGAACAGACAGCTACGAATACGAATTACAAGTATAAGAATAGAGACGAAGAATGAAGAACGATCAACTGTGAGCAATTTACAATGCTCAAAAGTACAAAAATATGCATATCAAACCAAATAATATATTTTGTTAGTGTACGTTATACATTGTACATAGTACATAGTATACAAAGTCATGGAATATGAAACTAAACGTGAGTTTGAAATGAGAATCAGAACAGAATCAGAAAGCTAGAGAATTCGAGAAATTGACTAGAGTAACCAATAAAATAACCAGCACAGGGGCACAGGGTTACATCTCAACTTTCCCAACGGCTTAAAGACTAAAGAGATGAGAGATGAGGACGAGAAGGGAGATCCAGCGAAGCTTAATTTAACCACTACACACAAACCTACAGACTACAGACCTGCAGACAAGTGAATGAATTTACTTTGGAATATCAAAAACTGTCCTGTTTTAATAATATATCTATACCCTTTCTCTTTGATTCATCCAGTCAGCCATCCATCCATCCATCCAGAAATCGTATCATTTTGTTCTCTTTATTGCCTTTTACCTTCTTTCTTCTTTCTTCTCAAATTCTCGACTTCTCAACTTTTCGGCCGGCACCGTTTACATCTTTACATCTTTTAGCAATATGTGCAGAGTGTATAGTGTACATTTAATATTGTACATTGTACATGGTACATTTCTCCAAAAGTGGCATTATTGTGCTTGTGAATTTCATCCTCATGTCCTGACTAAAATAACATTACATTTCTCCTTTCACCCTTCACCTAATACCAGTCAAGTTAAAAAAAGAAAAATCCACTCTTGGGAAAAGGAGGACAGTTTTAAATTTTTTCCTCGTCGAGTTCTTTTTGCCTCCTTCTGTTTCCCGTCCAAACATGTACTTTTTATTAGGTATTTGGTATTTTCTATTTTCTACTATATATTATATATTAGAGCAAAAGACAGCTGGAAGCAAAATTGGATGCAAATCCAAATACCAAGAAATTGTGGGTTAGTATAATAAAAAGTATTTTGGTTACTATTTACTATTTATGTACTTTTCTCTTCGAGGGAGATGAAATGATCAATGTGAATGAAAAGTCTATTTAATATGTAATATATAATATGTTTAATTCTCTCTGGAATCCCAAGCTCGAGTTTGGAGCTCATTCTATTCCTATAGTTTATACTTTGTACATTATTAATGTGACATTATTGAACAGTGTACATTGTACATCCTGTATTTAGTATTTTGGTCGTTTTTAGTGCTTTTGATGCACATAATTACTTGATAATTCATAATGATAAAATTAATCTAGGTTTATTGTGATTTAGCAAGAAGAATTATAGGATTATTATTATTTTTCATATCTTTTAAACTGATAACTGATAGCGTACGACTATTTCAAATCTTTTGGCTTTATTAACGGTAAGATTTGAAGAGTAAACAAAATTCATTATCCATTATGCATTCTTCGTCCAGTTTTGTTGTCAACTTTCCCTATTTTCTCCTTTATTTTTTGATGACACGTGACAATGAAAATTATTGACAAGAGACACATGACAATCGACAATACATAAAACCTTGTGCAGCAAGTTACTTGTACTATTTTTAGTTCAAGACTCAAATTATATAGAAAGTAGTGTCTAAAATACTAATAGGTAACTAACTAATACCAATAATATGTAGCATGTTTCTCCTTTAAATTTTCTCTGAAAAATGCTTAAAGATTTCAAGTACATAAATATCAAAAGGGGCCTCATGTTTTGCTCAATTTTTATTCCAGGGGCTTTCTTAATACCGTACGGTATTATGTTAATCGTTGGTGGTAAGTATTTTCTTTAGACCATATTTTACTTGCTCATTTTACGATAAAAGAACTAAAAAAATGTGAGGATGGAATAAGAAATGAGAAATGACGTTATGCATGTACATTTTGACAGGAATTCCCTTGTTCTACATGGAGCTTGCGCTGGGGCAATTCAATCGAAAAGGTAGCATATTTAACATTTAACAAAGATCGGTTCAAATTATATTTAATTAATATATATATACACAATGGCTCTAGTAAAATTAATAGTACTAATTCATTATAAAAGAATCACTGTAATTTTGTTTCATATTTCCAGGAAGTATCACGTGTTGGGGAAGGATTTGCCCGTTACTGAAGGGTTAGTAAATCATTTGAATTTAATAATCAATAGTCAACGTGTATCTATTCCGATGTGCATGATTTGAGTCCTATAAAACATGTAAAACTATTACCAAGATGTTATCAAGACAAGATGATGTACGATGACCTGTATTATGAATTATGAATTATGATGTACGAGTATTTAACTGTTTTATTTCTTCTAAAGATATATTGAGGATTATTTATTATTGATCGCAAAAGTAATTGCTTTAATTCCTTGTATAGCTGAGGAACTAAATCCACTTAAACGATTTATTGAGCCAGTGAGCATTTTAGAAAATCAAATAATCTGCTACAGATTGAAAGATTGAAAAGTTGGGTCATTGAATACTATAGATTTAGAAACACAGAGGATTCTATTTGTAATTGATTTCCCGTCCACAGCATTTTGCATATATGTATTTTTGCCTATTCTCTGTTAAACATTGATAATAAATGATACGAAGTCACAAAAATACAACTTAATTCTTTACAACTTACACAGCGTTTAGCCATTTAATTCAATACAAGTTACAAGTATTTAACTCTAGACAAATTGGGCGATCAAAACTTGCCATTCATGTAAGTTTATAGAAATGTCTTTAAAACAATTGTTTCACCGCACAAGCATATGTAGGATGTAGAATGTACATTGTACATTGTTCATGAATTAAGCCACCAGAGTTTCTCAAGGGATTTAACTGATTTATGCTGAAATATTAGTCAACTTAATTTTTTACAAGTCGTCTAGGATCTCCTTTGCTACTTGGAATTTTTTTCTAGGAAAAGACGACTATTTGTTGTACACTGTACATTGTGCAGCATGTTCCAGTAGAAAGAGAACAAAGTTTCGTGATCGTTTTATTAAAATGCGTACAAGTCCTCCCTATATTTTTGACTCGAGTCATTGACTTTCAAATCTAAGTCATAAACATGTACAATGTACAATGTACAACTATAGGCACAGGCACGCACATAGACATAGACATACACTTAGCTTAATGCAAAGTAGCAAAACCACACAAACGTTTTAAAATTTAAAGCACGCACCATTTTCTAAAACTGGATAATAATCCGAGCTAATATAGAGTAAGTCCTACATATGTATAGATTTAACTCTCAATGTCCACTAAAATTACATGGATGAATTTCAAAAATCATAATTCCAGGTTGTAGAATTTTTTTAAAAATAGCTTTTTGTTGTACTTTAATCTTTAATAAAGGCAAAATTCTCAATTCAAGACTGCAGATTTAAAAGAATTCTTTCTGTTTCGATTTTTGAAATCTTTCAAATCAGCTGTTTTAGAAAAGCAGTAGCGTTGAGGGCTAAGAATACAGAAAATTCAAACAGTACTTTGGAAAATATAGTTTTCACCCTTTAGAACACAATAGTTAACTCTACATCCATTTCTAGGCTGGTTCATCTATCTTTATGGCACATGCATATATTTATTTCTATACATTTTAAATGGTAGTCTTTATCCTAAAGAAAAGAGGTAGTGGATAAAGTTAATTGATTAAAAAAAAGAGTGCTAATAACATGCTGTATAATGCATAATAAGCAATTACTTGCTCCGGCATTGAATCAGAACTGCTCACTTATGTCAATGTTTTTGTTCTGTTTTTTTTCTAGTTTTTGTGTACATGTATAGTACGTTTAACGTGTAGTATAATGTAAAGAATCCAGACAGGCTAATAAAGAGGTATTTTGGGTTTCTTGTGGTTTCACACAAGAGATTTAGTGCAAGGGAGTTGAGAGAGTAGTCCGAACACAAGAACTGGTAACCAGTAACCAGTAACTGTTTAAGTATGAAATAGGAAGAGACTTGTTGCAAAAAGGGAGAAAGAGAGGGAAAACTGAGTAGGGAAGTAAGTAAGTAAGTAAGTAAGTAGCCATCAAAATCAGGACAGGAATAAGTACTGACTGGAAAACTAACTCTGTCTGGCTGGATTCTAGATTCTGGATCGTTTGAGGATGAAAGGATGAAAGCTACATGTATGTATTATGTATGATATATTATTCTGCTGCACATGTATACCGCATACCGTATAGTATGTTCAAAAAGTGTATATTTGTACACTGTGTAAGTATTTAAGGATGGAGTATGTATTTCGTATATATTGAGGATTGAGAGGATAGAGTTGGAAAGTCAGGGAAGGGAAAGCAAAGGAGAGAGAGAGAGAGAAAGAGAGCAATTGTTCACGGTTTCTGTAATGGGCTATATAGACTAGTGAAAAGACATTCATCTCAGAAGGAAATGCTCAGAACGGAAATGGTAGCTCCTTTTCTGATGGTCCCTCCACTCTCTGTACCTTCATTATATGCACATCACGGCTATTAAACTACTATCAAATACTATGGCCATAATGGTCCACTAATGTACCGTGAAGAAAGAAAATTCTTTCTCCACTTTTACACGAAATTTCTCCCTTCCCCCTTTTTCCTTTAGTTCCTTTCTCCTAGCTTTAACTCTTTCTCCGTCTCTCAGTCTCGTTTACTCTTTTACTTTTGCTCCCTTTTTTGTCTTCATCTCTTTCCTTCGTTCATCCTCATCCTCACCATAACCATACATTCACTCACTCACTTTTCACTTTGTGGTTCCATGTTCTATCTCGCCCTTCTCCTTCTCATCCCAACTCAGATACTTCAAAGTCCTGTAAACTGGAAACTGTATGCACCTTGTGTTTGAGCATCTGAAAAATTGATACTCTCAAGCCTCAAGTCTCATGACTCAAGACAAAGATTTCAGACTAAAACTTTAAAAAAATATGTAATAAAGAATAGTGATGAAAAAGAGCCCTGCTTTTTTTACTTCATACTTGTAAATAATAATTGTAATTGTAATGACAAATAAGAACTGGAAACAAATAATAATATAATAATAACAATAAATGTATTATGCAATTTTTGCTACACTTTTTAGGAATTGGTTATGCTGTGGCTCTCATCGCCTTCTACGTTGATTTTTACTACAATGTCATTATTGGTATAAAACCTTTTTATTGTTATGTATTTTATATTGATTAACGAAAGAGAGGCAGCAAAAAAACAAGGATAAAATAATACTAAAAACTGAAACCTCTTGTAAAACTTTTGATTTTCTTTCAGCTTGGGCTCTACGATTTTTCGTTGCTTCATTTACTTCCGAGTTACCGTGGACAAATTGTGGGAATCCTTGGAACACACCTTACTGTCGAAAGGTTAGTCATAGATCATAGATCACATATTTTAGAATAGAGCAGGGGAAGAACTCATTCAGAGATCATCATTCTGAGATAGAACAAAGATGTACAAAGCAGGAACTCTTTGAAATGTTTTTA
>JABASP010002790.1:0-17728 GCA_019776565.1 Sminthurinus signatus | reverse complement strand
TGGTAGGAACTTGTATTTATACGCCTTTATTGTGATCTGGACGTTTCAGCTTGCCAGCTCAAACCAAAAAAGTTTTATCGTGAAAAAACTAGGTGCTCTATAGTTTTTGATCACACCTTACGTCGTCCGTCTCCTGCCTTCCAAGTCTTCGAGGGCCGGAAATGAAAGTTGGACTCGGTGGAAAATCGGAAAAGTTTTCTAATAGGAAATCAGTAGCCACATGCAGCCACGTGGATCAAATTACGTCTCTATTCCACTCCATACTCATGACTCCATGTGCCATACACTAGAAACTACAAGTAGACAAAAGAATCATGTATTATCGAAGACTGATCATTGATCATTGATCATTTGGTATACCGACCCATGTAAAAACCTATGAAAAACACCCAAGCAAAAAGACAAAGGCAAAGCAGATACTAGATACAGGTTTAGAGACTTGGAGAGTGGAGAGGTATTACATATTAAATTAATGTATACACATTCTCGTCTGTCAACCCAGTTCTTCGACTTAATAAGTCTTATATCCTGTTTGTCCTCTCTCCAATCCCTTACGATTCTCCCAATACCGAATATATAATACAGGAGAAAGGAGAAAAGAGAAAGTGGAAACAAGGAAAATGGATGAAAACTAAAGAACAATTTTCCCTTCAACCTACAACTTTCCAGGTTCCAAGTTCTTAGCATAGGCAAAAAGATATCTACCACCAAAATCCAGTATCTATAGATACAGAATACAGAAGGCACATGTAAAAGAATAATATGAAATTGGATTCTTTTCTTGCTCTCTTCAGATTTCAGATGTCAGATGTACACAATCCACAAGGTAAAAGGAACTCTGTCTTATTAAACAATATCCGTGGGCTTTTTTAATCCAAATGTTGTTTCAATGTTCCATCTTCCAATCCGTAATCTATACCAATATCAAACATTTCCAAGAAACAAAGAATAAGAATAAATAAAAATAGACACAAAAAAATTGAAAGCAAAAGAACAAGGTAGAACAAAAACAAAAAGAAAGAAAGAAAAGAAAGATGTATATCCGTTTTATTTTTGTTATTATTTCGGATTTTGGATTTTGTTGTGGGTTGTGGGTGACAAAAGAAAAGATAGCAAATCTTTTCTCGTGCGTCAGTAAAAATCAATATTTTGATAGAAGGGGTAGTATGTAGTATTTTTAAAGGTTAGGCCTTCCATTAAATTTAAGATGCATTAATTATTGTTTTCATAAAATTGAATAAAATGTCAACTTGCTCATTTATTTACCTACAGATTACTTATAATTATTAGTAATAAAATTCTGGATTCTTTCAACCTTGTTTTCAATTTTTAGTGTTGGATGTTTAAACTAATATTCTTAGCTAGCTTACATTCAGCTTGCTAGTAGTTAGAACATAATGGTTAACTGCTTATCACACCTGTACGCTGAACACTAAACATTAAACATGCATCAAACTTGAATGGAAAAAGGTCGTAAATTGAAGAGAGAATCACCCATCAAGTAATCTATCCATCTTTATTCTATAATAAACTGTTTCTTTTGGCAACTGTCCCAGCATTGAATTTAAAGTAAATCTGAAGCTGAAGCTGAATTTGAAACAAGAAACGCCAAACTTGAAAACTGGCCATGAAAAAGGCGGAAAAGGGCACAGCGGGAAAGGAGAGGACAGAACAGACGTTTTTCATGTTTTTTCTGCATTTTTCCATCACCACTATCGAACAAAAAAGAAAAGAAAAGCAGATACCTAAAAAATACATCGATTCGATACATGTACTTTGTACATCTATTCTAGTTTTATCTTTTGCTTGCTTGGTAATTCTGCCTGCCAAAATCTATTATCTATTGCCTCCCGTTCAACATCCAATATCCAAGATCCAACCTTCATCATTCATATAAAAAACATTAGCACAAGCCATCATGTAATATAAAAAATACAACATAAAATATGATACAGCTATAATACAAATACAAGTGTATATAATATTGGTTTTGGTTTTATTTTTGGTGATGCTCAAACTGATGCTGATGATGATTTTGATGGTACAGATATTTGGGCTAAGTAGCATTGAAAAGTGTAAACAAATTCATATAGAGGACACATGAGTGAGCAATATTTCAAACTGTACATTTTTCATCGACTCACTTTATCATTCATTCATTCTTCCTTCTTCATTCAATTCATAGTTTATAGCTTATGCTTGCATATTCTGTATTCTGTATCTTGTATCACGGCATTTCCTACATTTTTTTTAAAAAAAAAGATACAAACAAAGTTGACAGAGTGTGGAAGCTTCAAGATTCATTCAAGATCCTAGATCTTAGATTTTAGATATCTAAGATATTTTAGTTGCTCTTTTTTTTACACATTTTGTACTTGTATTTGAATTTGGATTAGGGATCGCAGTTTTTGTGGTTTGTGGTTTATGACTCTCATAATTTTATCAATACAGCTTTAAAGTATAACTATACTTTCTACTTTCTACATACATTTTTCTTGTACATATTGTGTACGTTCACAAAAAATGTGGATAGTAAAAAATGAGCTTTGCCTCTAAATGAATCCATAATAATCACAAAAAATGCTGTTAGTGTGACGCATATCTGCATATTATCGCATGTGTATTTTAGTATGTTGTATATTTGAGAGTTTTGAGTTTTGAGCTGTGAGTTATGAGGAAGCAAAAAAAACATGAACATGAAAAATTACTTAGAACAGGACAAGCCCTCACCTCTTTCTCTTTCCTTCTTCCCTCTTCTTCGATCCCTCTTGGTTTGGTTTGGTTTGTTTTGCTTCGTTCTGGTTTTTATTTTTTATGAGATGCTAAATTCTAAATTTTATGTATTTTTTGCACCGTAGGGTGAAAATTTGAAGAAGAGTTCTATCTCATTTCATATTTATGAATTTATGTGTGTAAATTTTTTTACCCAGGAAAATCTTGCTATCGAAATTGAAAAATTATTCTCTATAGAATTCCTAGTTGTGATCTTTCGTTCACTTTTAGTTTTTGAATTGGATGAATGTTGCAAATGTCGTAACGTATGAAAATGAAATTCGGAGGAATTTGTGTGATAACTGATAAAATTTTGCAATGGAGCAAATTCGCATTGCCCAGATTTTACACTGAAGTTGGAGACTCGAGTTTTTCTGAATTCTGAATGGAATTTATATAGTCGTTGATCAAAAGAGCCGTTTGGAATTTGGAATTTGGAACATATAGAATATTTGAATATAAATGAGTGGCTGAAATACTTGGATCTTCGATTCAGGCCGTTTGCCGTTTACCGCTCGTCGTTTTTGTGCTGGTGCTGGTACTTTAGCATTTGCTACAGTATGGCAAACGAGAGAGAGAGAGTAACAGTTTAACAGTGAATATAGAAATGGTGAAGTGCACAGAGTACAAGTTTAGAGTGTACAGTGTAACAGGTGGCCATAGATAGATACTTTGTACACACTTGAATTGAAAGCAGCACGTGCTGGATATTTATACTTGTTTGAAAGAGAAAGTGGAATGGGAATGGGAAATCCTCAATTCTTTGAATCCATACTCAATTCTCCACTCATCGACACACAAACACAAACACACAGTACACACACGCCGCATTGGCTGAGGTTATTGATTAGAAAATTGCTCACTTTACTTTACTTTACTGCTTTTCGTCCTCAGCCCTCAGCCCTCAGTTCCTCTCCCATTTCAATCGCTTTGATTGAAGAGGCAATGGAAAAAAAGAGGTACATTTCTCTATATTTACTGCTCACTGAATAAGTCAAGCTTTTCTGTGGAATGGAATAAATGGAATTTTTTTAGAGTAGGTATGAATCGGATTCTAGAACCTAGAATCTGGAATCTAGAAGCTGGAATCTAGAATCTGGATCTGGTAGATTTCATACTACGTGCTACAGCGCAGTCTTTTTTTCTTTTTTCAAAGTGTATGGTTCATTTCAGTTGAGAAATGTTTTGCATGTGTGTCTCGGATTTGGATTTGGATTCAGATTCAGATTCTATACGGATCGCTGTCAATGTAAATATAATTTGTACAGCATACAGCGTAGGCACTAGACTTTAGACACTACTCAAAATGAAAATTTTGACTGAAAGTCAATATTCACCAAATGGTGCTCATTTGTCTTGGGAAATTGAACCACACTTTTCACTCAATCCAATTTACATTTTTACACTTATAAATCAAATGTAATGGATAACGGATGATTTGATGGTGCTTTTTCCCAATGTAGAATGTAGATTACAGACTGTCACTCGGAAATGCGGATGCTTGCATAATGCATAATGTTTAATATATAATACACTCCCTTCATTCTTCATTTTAATGCTCCGACACTTGCAAAAGTACAGATAGATTTCGAATTTTGGTACTTGATGGTTTTCTGATTTTTGTGTAGAAATCTCGTTGGTTAAAATTTAAAAAAGTGTTTTGTACCTATACTTTAGAAATTATTAGAGTACTCATGAAATGCTAAAATAAAAGCATATACATGAATTATCAACTATCAATCACATGGTTTTTCACAACAGTTAATTTTGTACATATTTTTCCATTTAATAACCTTTTGTTGAATTTTGATCAATGATCAAGTTGTTAATTAATCTTTTTTATTTCATTTGCAGGACTGTTTTGTCCCAGAATTTGGGACTCTTGGGTTTGTTGGGATGAAACGAGGGCTGGGACAAATGCTTATGCTCCATGTCCACATTTCATCACTGGATTTGATCCAAACCGTAAGAATTTTTTTTATTGATTCAAAGATATTTTACCCTAGAATTTAGAATCTAAAGATGTAGATAAAGCTCATTTTAATTTTACATGTACATATGTATTATGTAAAATGTTTAATGCATAATGCTACATTGAGAGTTTTCTTTCTTATTTTAGGAATGGCCTACAAAGAGTGCTTACCGGATGGAACTTGGTTTCGCCACCCCGAGTCAAATCGCACCTGGAGCAACTACACCACGTGCGTCGATCTACCTGATCTAGCCGTAAGATTAATGTTCATTATTCTCAACTTTCTCTCCTTTCTCTGTTTTAATATTAAAACTATTCTGTGTCCTTTGAGACTTGAGATTTGAAACACGTCTTTTGTCTTTTGTCTTTTGTCGTTTCCGCCAAGTTTACAACATTCACGTTTCACGAGCCTGTAATAACAAGTAAAAAGAGAATAGAGAACATTGAAGGAACCTTGTTTTAAGCAGTTACCATAACATGTCTCTCCGTTGCTTTTTTTTGGATAATCCTTCATCTAATATTGAAATTAAAAGCGTCACAAATTACAAGCTGTGTAGAAAAAAAGTGACAAGAAATGGGTCAAAAGGATGAATATAGATCTTTTGCATGTATACTGTATACAGCATAGTGTAAAGTAGAGGACATTTTAACAGTGGCTGAAACATTTTAACTAGTCATCTGAACTCTGGTAATGAAATGAAAAAACTGGGCATTGGAAAATGTAGACTTTTGACGTCATAAAACAATTTGAGTTGGATTTCTGGATTCTGGGATCTGGTTTTTAGACTGTGGAGCTTTTTCCAGAACTCCAGAGGTATTTGTACAAATTTCTATACCTCTAAAAAAAGAGCCTTGAACTTTATTCTTTATTTGCTAAAGCATTCAATTAGTTCATCAAGTTTTATGTCCTGCAAAGATACAAAATATAAAGCACAAAGTACAGTGGAGATGATACACGTGCTGACCATCTTTAAATTAAGTCAGAAGTCCGGAGTCAGATCAAGAGTATTTTCTCAGTTCTGAGTTCTTTGGGTTGTGGAGTTGGAAGTAAAAGTAGAAAGTAAATGTAGAAACAACAGACCTCAGATAATAAAAATGCAATTGAGGAGCTCGTTCCTTTCCCCTCTTTTGTTTGATTGACAGAACAAAAGAGAAATGATATTGACAGCTCAACTCAGCAGCAAACATTTCCAGAATCCAGAGTCCAGAAACTATGTATAAAAAAACTAGAACTAGAACTAAAGTTTCCTGACCTGCAACTTGTAACACACATCTACAATGTACAATGTACAACCTACAGTCAACATAAAACATGAAGCATGAAGCATGGAAAAATAAGACGAGATGTGTGCTTTAGCATTATAGATGTAGATTATACTGTATAATATTATATTGTACAGCATGAACTATAGGCACAAAACATACAAAACATACAGTAGTTTCTTTTCCTTTCATTCTGAAATCCTTTTGTAGCAATGTGCATTTGTATTTGTATTGTGGATTGTGATGCTGTGTAACGAGAAGACGGGAGTAGGAAGAAAGAAATCCATAGAGATGTTTGTCTCGTCTCTGGTCTCGTCTCCTCTCTCTCGTTTGAGCTCTCACAGTGTGTGGGCAATAAACTAAATGGTTTTACTGGAGGCAACAGCTAATATGAGAGAATCCACGCGTTTCATTCCTCCACAATCCAAAATCCACCATCCACCATCCAGCACACAAACACATCTAAGCACAATCTACAAGTAATACACTTGTACATAGTCTACTCACAATTCCAGTTCCAACTCTAACAAGTCCAAGTCCAACTTGTATATACTTTTATACTCGATCCGAGAGAAGGAACTATTATTATTATTATTTGCCTCAGACATACAAAACCACAAACCCTTTATTTTATAGAGACGTTCACAGCAAATAACACATCATACAGAATACAGAAAGTACAATTCACAGTACACAATACTTTTTTCAATATACATGCACTTTCTTTTACTTTCTTTTCTACGATACTTTCTACTTTCAAAGTTCTACATACGAAAGTATTACATATTAAGCTTTCAACAAAATTCAAGTCTGGTAGTAATTTTTTGAGCTTCAACAATCTTACAATAAAACTTTCTTTATTTCTTTTCCCCTTTCCTATGTATGAAAATTCTACACTGTACATTGTACATTGTACAATTTATGTGCTAGTAACCACAAGTAAAAACTAGAACTAGAACTAGAACCAGAACCAGCAGCAAGGAAGCAGAAAGCAGTAATATATGTAATCTTTTGTTTCTTGTGTAAATAGAAAATACAGAAATACAAAAGTAGAACAATCAACAAAGTTTAAAACAAAATGAACACAAAACACAAGTATTCTTCTATCTTCTGTATCCATCCATCTTTTTTCATTCAATGTCGGGGTAATTTCAGCTTTTTTAGATAAATAAAAAAACTAGAGTACAATATGTAAAATATGCATAGATTTTTAATACAGGTACTAAGGGTAAAATGCATCAAAAAAGAAGAACTTGTGTGAAACATCACACATGCTGATGAATTGAAATTTAAAATATTTGCAATACGTATTCTGTATTCTTAGAAAATTAAAAGTTAAAGATTAAAGATGCAAACGGAAAAGGTGCAGTCTGTAACTAACTATAAACCGAGTTTTTATACGAAATACAAAATGCCAAAATATAAACTGCATAGTAAATGTTTCATCGTGTAGATTTTTTGTAGATGTTAGTAGTAGAAACAGAACTACTTTTTAGAGCAAATGAAGGCAGAAAAAGGAAGAGAATAATACATGATGAAAGTGAAGTATGAATGTGTTGAAGGTTGAAGATACAGTTTTGAGTTTTGGGACACGAAAAATGCTAGAAATGTCTCAAATGAATAAGGTCATTAATAGACCATAACGATTAAAGATATCAACTATCAATGTAAAACAGTCAGTAAGAAAATAAAAGAGAGGCAAGAGGCAAGAGACCAAAGACAAAACAAGTAAATTGAAAGAGTGCTTAATGTTTTGTTTAAGGTTGTTTTAACGCCAAAATACAACTAAATTGTTCCCTAGCCGCTCGTTGAATGTTGAATAAAACTCGGAGAAAAGCTTGGCGTTTTATTTTTCTTTTCGTTTTTGTTATTGTTGTTGTGATTCAAACGATGGTTGACAAGAAGACTATTCTGTAAATGTGCCATGTGTAAAAAATATAATATGGAAGCAATGAACGTTTTTTAATGTGTGTAAACCTGTATGCTATTGATTTGTGTACTTTTATGATTTTAGAGACGTCAGGTAGTGACGACCATTTATGAAGTTGGCTATCTCGTCTCCCTCTGTGCCCTCATCATCTCCCTCGTCATCTTCTGCTCATTTCGGTACGTGTATTTTTCTTCCTCTTCAAAAACTTGACTGTGTACAAAAAATGTACAAAACCGGACGCTTCAGCTAATTTAAATTCCCACAGGTTTCTTTTTAGCAATAAGTATGAAAATTCTTGATTTGTGACTGTATACAGTGAAATTCACAACCAATTGACAATTGAGTTGAATTCTCGATTCTCGAGGCTATAACTTTACCCCTCATTTTATTCGTTATTCATTTTACTATATGATATTTATTCATTGGCTCAATGCTCAATTGAATCAGCAATCAGAAAGCTTTATTAGAGTTTATACCCATGAGAGTCACAGGAAAACTCCTCAAGTCAAGAAAGTAAATCGAATGATGTATAACAAAAAATGATTTTACTTTCATTTTATAGGGAATAATGTCCAAAGTATTATTGATTACAGATGTTTTCTATACCTTTTACCTTGTATTTTATTTAAAGTCCTTTCGAACTTTGAACTTTTGACTTTTGCACGGTCTAAAGTCTGGAGAGATACAAAATGTTGGTTCATTTGTTATATTATGTTAAATGACTCGTATAAAAGGTCTAATCTACCATCTAAATCGTTAACAATGTGGTTTTTTCCTTTCTCCTTTACTCTGTAGCTGTTTAGAATGTACAAGAGTGCGGATTCACAAACACCTGTTCGTTTCCTTCATCATCAACAATGTCTTGTGGTTGGTGTGGTATCGAGCTGTGATGAATCCATCTATCCTCTCCATAGCCAGCAATGAGGTAACTTTTGCTCCTTGTAAATTTTGGATATAAAATGTATAACATAGATTAAAGATATATTTTTAAATTCTATCAATACTTGTAATGTGTGCAATGAACAAACTAGGAAAAAATATTACAAGTACAATTTTCTGTAATTCCTACCAAACTCTGAGTAAATATTCAACAGATCAGAGTCTAGAATCTAGAATCTAAAAGAACCTTTCACTTTCCCGTCTTCACAAATTGATATATTCTTTGTTGTTCGTTTGAGGATGTCAAAAACATTCCTTCCTTCGTAAATTCCCAAATAGATACTCAGTGTATGGATTTTTTTTCTTTTTCAATGTATACGATATACGACACACAAAATTCAACTGAAGGAAAGTAAAATTTCCCCCAGACTAACATGTAAGAAAGTTGTGTCAGTCAACCTCTTTGACAGGTTTGTCTGAAGTCTGAAAGGTATAAAATATAAAATATAAAACGAGGATGAGGATGAATCCTCAATATTGAAGGTAGACTCAAAATATCTGTAGAAGAGTCTAATAGGCAGATCAGTTCTTAAAAATAAGTACGGAACACTTTTATGTACTTTTCACTAGAGAAAAAAAGAGGCTGAAAACACAGGCACAGCCTGACACTGTGCTTTCATGTGACTTGTGTAGATTGTAGATACCTAAAAGAAAGCTTTGAAAGATGCAAATTGGAACAATGTCAGCAATGTCAATGTCAGTGTCAAAGTTAACAGACTAAATCCTTTCAAGGACATTGTTTATTGTTTACTTTGTTCTTGGACTTGTTCTTGTTCTTGTGCGTAAAGCCCAAACAGATTCAGATGGCTCAAAACTCAAAACAAACAAATAAACAAATGTACAAACCAAACTTTACGACTTTCCAGCCCAATCTTCTCAATTATGTACATAGTTTTGACACTAGTTGTGTCCCTTAAATTTTCAATGCTTCATTAGCCAACTTCCTGTTTCTGTTTCTCCTTTCCCCCAGAGAGAAAGTTGGCTCTTGGATTTTACTTGTTTTCAGTTTTCAGGAGCACCTATTCGAAATACAAAATTTAATCAAGTATTTAGGAAATTTCACCACTAGTAGTTACTTGACAATTAACAATCTCACCAGTAATATTAATATGACGTTGAGAAATTTTGATGACAGCTTTGATACCTTTTTGCTATTACTTTTACTTTACAGATTTGGTGTGGACCATTACATGTACTAGTACAGTATTTCCTCGTAGCAAATTACTTTTGGATGTTTAATGAAGGTTTGTCTTTAGAATTGTTTGTTTTGTTTTAGTTTAACTTTTAATTTCTAATCCAGTTCAACTCGTGTAAAAGTTATGAAAGTTATGATTTGATGTCTGTACTGACTACTGATTTTCTCTCATGCAGGATTGTACCTTCACACGCTCCTGGTGTTTGCTTTCACCCGAGCTGAGAATAAACTGTTGAAGGGGTTTTATATCTTTGGGTGGCTGGGACCTGTGATTCCCATTGCACTGTACACGGGTTTCCGAATAGCTGAAAATGCCGAAGTTGAAGATAAGGATGTGTAAGTATTGACAATAAACAATAAGTATAGCCAATGCTCATCAACTTTAACTTGGTTTAAAAGAAATTACTCTGTCTGTTCATCTACTTTTCATGAGAAAAGCTTTTTTTTTATTTGTGGGTTTACATTACAAAAAGTCCATTTGAATTTTATTTAAAAAAAGCTTACATTTATCTTTTATTCTATTTTCTTGTATTTTTTTTTACACTTGGAATCGTATTACAACTTGAGACAATTACATAGTGTTATAATTTGTTATAATTTTAATTTGTTATCTACGTAGGTGTTGGCTGAATGAGTCTCAATGGAGAATATTTTTAATCGTCCCTGTTTTTGTCTGCCTTCTAACCAGTTTTGCATTTTTAATTAATATCCTGAGAGTACTCTTAACTAAATTAAATGACAATCGGAGAACACAATCAGTGTACACGAGGCGAGACTCAAACACTTCAGACAGTCAAAATGCCCTTAAAAAGGTAAGTGTTTTTTTAGTATTTATTACTCATGACTCATGACTCATGAAATATGATGCTCAGGATATATTACATCCGTATCTATCTTATGTAGATTGAAACATGATACTATAATGAATCTGAAAAGATAAAAGATAAATTCCTCCTTTTTTTCTTCTTTGAAATTTTATCTGCCTTAATATAAAAAAAGTACCTGTTCTCAGAATCACCTTTTATGATAAAGTTGTACATAATATATACCCAAATCACAATGGTACTTCTGACCTCCTTAGCTTTCCCTTTTATTCCTTGAATCTTTAATCAAAGGATAGACTTTCAGTACTCCCTCTTTTCTGCGTATCATACATATGAGTGTACAATCTACAATATACACACTATACATATAAAATATAGGACATATACTTACAACAAGTGGTTTTTGATAATGAATTTCTTTCTTTCTTTTTAAACCCAGGCGGTGAGAGCAACCTTAATTTTGATACCTCTTCTAGGGCTTCATTATTTCTTGACACCGTTCAAACCAGAGGTAAATCAAACATAAGATGCAACATTTTTGACCTTTTTATTTGTGTACCTCAGGATATGTATAATATTTAATGTATAGTTTGAAGGCGTTAAACTGATGAGTATCAATTTTGTATAATGTAATAGCCGGGCTCTGACGGTGAGATGTACTACGATTGTTTTGCAGCTGTATCTTCTTCATTACAAGTAAGTGTACTTAGTATTTAGTATTTAATTAGCATTGAATATTGAAAATATGATTTAAGGTTTTAGTTCTCGCTGTATTTTGCCTTTGATCTTTTCCGGATAAAATTCTGTAAATTAATATGTAAAAAGTATATAAAATTTCACCGAATTTTATTTTGATACTTGATCCAGTAATTATGAAAATGTATAATGTAATTTAATGTGTCAAACTTTCAGGGTCTTTGTGTCTCCCTCCTCTTTTGCTTTTGTAATGGAGAAGTCATCTCCGTCCTACGGCGAAGATTTTGCCGACAGTATTGTCATGGGGATGGGTCCTACACGCGAGGAGACTATTCTCAAGCTCCCACTAGTATGACGGTATTGATTTACTAACATCTGACTAATACAAAATACCCCTGAGCCTTCAGTCTTGAGTCTTTTGTTTTTTGTTTCTCTTAAACACAGAACAAATGTTAAACACTCTTTCTTTCATACTACTTGTATTAACAACCCTCGCTTTTTCCTATTCACCACATCACATCGTATTATTAAGGCTAATTTCTAATGTGAAAATGAACATTTTAGTTTTTATTAGATATTGATACGTGTTTCATGTACTGTGTATGCTGTATGAGTCTCTCTCGTTTTAATTACAGTAATAGTTACGTTGTTAATCCTGTCCATAACGCAGAAGGTAGAAAGTCATATGAAAATTAAAACAGGACGGCATTTATATTGTACAATGTACATTGTACAGGATACAGGCATTCAGTCTTCAATCCTATTTCCTATTTGAGCCTGTTGACTTCCAAAGGCTTAAAAATGTTATGTTTCATATACAAACATACAGGTTCTCACCTATTCCAATGCCAGTAGAATTCAGGATTTAAAATGTTCTAGATCTACTTTGAATTTTACGGAACAGAATACAGAACTCATAGCATAACTCATTACTCATCCCTTTCACCTTTCACCGCTTTCCCTTTTCCGTTCTTTTCTTGAGCTTTTTAGCTCTTTCATTTCATGTATACGTATATACATTATACATACTTTTCACCTTTAGATTTTAGACTCTAGGAATTCAAAAAACTGTTTGTACACTATTTTCCTTCTTTACAATTCACAATGAATGGTTTTGAAAAAGCTTCAAATAGATCAACTGTGGCTGTGGGGCCCTTTATTTTTTACTCTTCTTGGGCTCCTTTTACTATGGAACGGACCGTGAGAAATGTACCAAAAGATGAAAAGGGAAAATGGTGACAGGTGCAAAAATAACAATATGAACTTGTTTTAAACATCAATCATTCGAATTCACAGGCGGTTTAGGTTTCAAAGTATAATAAAATATTCAAAATTTAGGATGCAAAAAGAAATGCAAGTCATAGGCAGCCAATATTCATAAATATAACATGAAATATGAGTATAATATCGTACATATGTAAAAGGAGCATGAATCTTTACAGCATACGCAGATTACTTGTTGTACGAGTGTAAAAATTAGCTTACTGCAGGGAATATGTAAGGTGTAAAACTTATTTAATTTTCACACAGAACTACGTCATTATATGAGAGGTATGAGAGACGTTAATGAACGTTAAAGTACTAGAACCTGGAATTTGGATAATATGTTATAAGTTATAAGATTTATGCAGGTCCTTGCATAGCACATTTATGTAAGTATGCATACAAAAAGTGATATATCTAACATGTGAGTTTCCGATGATCGCTGAACGCTCTACAAATGAATGAGATTTCGTTCAGTATACCATAATGCAAAATATATTACACAAAAAATTTGAGGAATTTCTCTCAAAAAAGATTTTTCATTTTCTCTTTTCTGTACAGTGACGATTTTTTGACTGATATCTTTCATACTTTCGTACTTAGTACGTGATACTTTATGTCATCTTATTGTGCCATTCGTTGTACAATATATTATTGTGTAAAGTATAGAATATAGAATATAGAGCGTACTTTATTTGGAGCAAAAAATTTTGAGAAAAACCCTCATTTTTGCTTCGTTCATGTTCCATGTTCATGGAAAATTGAGAAGCTTCATACTCCATACTCCATACTACACATCTTCAAAGAAAGGTTTCTTACTTTTTAGTCTTCTCTCATCTTCACTCGACGGGGATTGTGTGTGTTATTGTCCTCTTTACAATCGAACTGAAAGGCAGTCATCTCGAAAAGTTGGTTCTTGTGTTCAGCGTTGAGCATTCAGAGCTTTCAGAGCATTCAGCATTTTGTTGCCTTCCTCAATAGGAAACGTCGTATGTATGGTGCATGGACGGAATGAAGGATGATGAACAACTGTGGATGTGGATGTGGAACGTGAAAACTGAAAACCAGCTTGAAAAGAGCAACTCCCAGCATGTGTCACTTGAAAGAGAAAGTAGGAAGCTTGATGGCGTATTGTTCATATGATATTGTGTAGTAATGTCATGTACAATGTACAGTCAGAAGTGAACACTGTGAACACTGTGAAGAGGGTATAGATACAATTTTATGTTTTTTGCACATTATAGTTTGTCCCTTATAACCGCTATGCAATACCCATTCATAAGGTTGTATACATACTTGGTACTTTAGATAGATGCGTAATGCATAATATATTGTGTAATACACGTAGAAAAGCTAAAAGGCGTAAAAAAACCTAAACCCTATTCACTATTCCCGTCATCAAGAATCAAGAAGACGCCTTGGATCTTATTTATTGCAAGTAATAAGTAGTGGATGTACATACACACGATGCACAACATACGCTACATACATACATAATATAGATTAGAGATTTCGCATCTGCCTTATATTTTTTTATTTTCATTTGGGTCAACATAGAGGATGTAGGCTGTCAGTGTTCAGTGTTCAGTGCTCAGAGTTCTATTCATTTTATCTATACAGAGCATCTGTGGAAGATAATCCTCGATAGGTTTGAAAATACTTTTTTTTGTAACTTATATATTCCAAGGCCACCAGAAATTTCTACACAATACATCATTCTTCATTGTATGTTATTATTTTAACGTTTGATATTCTACCATGTTCGGATAGACCAGCTAAAACATCACAAAGCTAAATACTAAATACCAAAAAGTTTGAAAAATTTTAGAATTTCCTCGTTCCAGAATATGTAAAAGGAATAGTTTATTCGCCTGGATTTCTAAAGCGGAAGCCTTATACAATATACATTATAAGTTATATTATTATCGAAATTCAGATACACTAGAAATGTACTTTCTTTTTTTTTTAAATCATTCCAAATCATGTATTTCAAAAAGAAAGCATAAAAGTACTTTTGGTAATGTACACAGAGCACAAACACGGTATAAAATATAGGTGTACATAACTCTTCAGCGAAGCAGAACAGAAAACTTTTTTAATTACTAGAACCTGGAGCTACTACATAAAATGTGTAGACTCAAAAAGCTTGAATGAATTTTTTAGCTGGAAATATTTGGAATGTATAATATGGAAAAATGGAAAGAATGGAAAGAATGCCTGTTAAATCGGAACACTAACATGACATAAAAGAAAATACTGAGTACTGTAACTGAAAAGTAGAATTTAAAACTATCTACTTTCAAAGCAAGTAAAGCGAAGCGACCTTGCACCTCGCTTGCTGATTCTCGACTTTCACTTGGTATAAACACCTATATGCTATTATTACACCTTTCACTTTTATATCGTCAATACAAGTTTCTTGTACTCTTAAAATATTTTCTGATCTGCTTCATATTCAGAGTAACCATTTTTAATATTATATTTTGGAATGAAATATTGACGCTGTGCCTTATTTTGGATTTCAAGTGTCAAGATTTTCAGTTTATGAGTACTGCAATGTTCAATCTACATACCCGATGTAGTGTATGACTCTAAAGTACATATAAAACAAAGTAATACACCAATGTATACGTGTGTTTTCTGCACTTTATCGAAATTTTGTTTAGCTTTCTACTCAAATCTCAAATGTGCTCTCCGTCATATGCATAAACCTTTTTTGAGAAGAATATTTTATAGATATATTTCTCCTACTGCTTAAAGTCTAAAGCATGTATGTATTATGTAGTCTTGTGAACTTGTATGTTAAAATACTGATTGTTGATCCCTTTTAAAGAATTAATCATTAATACTAAATATATTCGTTTTCTATCTATTTCCACAGACAATGGTTATAAGGAGACAGAGCGAAAAGAGCGAAATTTGTAAAGCAGAAGTTCACTTGTGATTATCGTAGTTTTCAACACTATAATATTTTTGCAACCTCTACTGGGTGAAAACATTGGGAAACATACAGATGCTGCCACTACAAAGGGATTCAAGTTTTTGATGGGACACAACTATGATACATACTATACTATACTATATATACTTATATACACTGTACTAAAAGTGTACAGTTATACATTGTAATTTACTCAAAAATACGTACGCTACATTTATGTAAATATCTGTAATACACATGCAAGTTGTACAAAAAAAGGGATGGATTGTGAACTATAAAATGTAAAAAAAAAATTGAAAAAACTTTAAAACAATACTGAAATAACAGGACGTTGAGGCACGTCATATCTACTATAATATTATTATACGTCTGAAAGTACCTCGAACTATATACTATAATATTATAATATATTGTGAATTTACGATGTATGCTCTAGAAATAAAATATATTATATTATATTGTACAATGCAACACACATATTAATTTCCAAAGTTTAAAAATATCATGGTGATGCATATTTATGTAAACTGTGGAATTTTTAGTGTCACTAATATATTATATTATGCATCATTGTTAGTTATGATAGTACTTGGTGAAGTTTCAATGTATATATGCCTACACAAATATTATATATTTACTATATTAAATAATAAATAATGTACTTAAATACTTATATTTATGAGAAGTTGAGAATTAAAACTTAAAACATATTGCACATGTGTAAAATGTGCTTTTAGTAAATTCTATATGTACCTATATGTATTATATTCTGTTTAATGTTACACATTTTACGAGTAACTGCAAACAGTCACGTATGATTATTAATTATGATTATTACTATAAAAGTATGAAATTGAGGTTGAAGGAAACAATAAATTTATAGATATTATACTACATACATACAAAACTAAAATAAGGAAAGGAAATAATACTTTAACGTCCAAAAACTCTCTTTTTTTTAAAACAATATAATGGCCAAATTAGATATTTTTTGTTTGTTTTTTAAATCTGGTATAATATTATGCTAAAAGGAAACTTTTGTTAACACTGTTATAGATGTGATATGATTTTAGCACATTTTATATTTAATACCTACCTCTATATATATGTAATCTGCAGCCTACAAAAATATGAAATAATGAGCATTTGTCATTTGTAATCTATACAGTCTATATAAATGATCATCTGTACTTTTCTTCATAGTATTGTACATGGTACATTACAGTTTTAATATTATACATATTTCTAGAATTAATTTACGGTATCTTTGTTGCTGTTTTTTTTTTCATTTTCTAGAATTTCATGAACTTAGAAATTACAGTCTATACACATAATATAAAACTGCATGACAAAAAAAGCCTTAGAAATATTGAATACTTTACTGGTTTTAAGAAGAAGGAAAAAGAAGAAAAGGCCAAACCTACATAATATGCATAATATACTATATAATATATAAGGATACGTGGTAATTATTAAAATATTAATTGTTACAATTGAAACTACACACAAAAAAAATGGTGGAAACATATACGCTTACAAAATAATTAACCTCACATAAACTATATTATACACTAAGAAAATATTGACAATGATTATTACTAAAGAGTTTTCATTGACTATCAAAGATATATTATCTGATAAATGAAGATAATTTAATTATGGGTATATTTAACTGAGAAATTTCTTATTATTATACATAATAATACTATGAATTATATATGATACATATAATATATGTATTATTGTTAAAAAAAAGTATGTGTACGACTTTATGTTTTGTAACGATGTAATAACAGTACTAAATAAATGTATCGTCATATGGGAGAATTCCCAAGAAAATACAGACTTCACGAAACTAAGTTTAGAGAGAGAGAGGCTTTACAAGTTTCCCGCCCTCTATGTCTTTACACATGAATTCAAATTTAATTAATTA
>JABASP010002789.1:0-17734 GCA_019776565.1 Sminthurinus signatus | reverse complement strand
TATCTAATATATATAAGTTTTATATTTTATATATGTGTGTAATAAAAGTATGTAATACAATAATCTATTATGATGTGTGTGGGGAAATATATGTGAAATTTATTGGAAAAAAGTTTTATTTAATTTTCAATACTTTTATTTATTATAGTGAAAATGGACTTTGTCCAGCCTGTAGAAAACCATATCCTGAAAATCCAGCTAATTTTAAACCATTATCTGTCGAGGAACTACAAAAAATGAAAGCACAAAAGAGACAAAAGGAACAGATGAAGAAGCAAAAGACTGTGGACAACCGCCGGCATTTGGCTGATCTTCGGGTCGTTCAGAAAAATCTGGTTTTTGTCGTTGGTATAGCTCAAAGGATTGCGGACCCGGAAATGCTCAAAAAGCCAGAGTATTTTGGAAAATTTGGAAAAATACAAAAAGTTGTAGTTAATCCATGTTTACAGGTATGAAATTTATGGAAAATGGCATCATTGTAATATGTGTACATTATATTGTATGTTAAATTGTTTAAAATTGTATAACGAGTAATAACACTTTAGAATATATTATATATATCATAAATTATATCTATTTTACAGAAATTTAGAGTTCACTGTATTATACTATCATTGTATGTAATACATAATTTCTAATTTTATAATCTTATGGTTTTATTTATTCTATTTGATTTTAATTCATTAGGGGACTTCGGCAGGAGCATACATAACTTATTATAAGTCAGAAGATGCACTTAGAGCGATTCAATCCGTAAATAATGTACCATTTGATGGGCGTACCATTAAGGCTAGCTTAGGTAAGAGGAATATTATAATATATTATACATGTAGTATTAATTTATTTACATGACAAAAATTTTACGTGTCCTTACAGATACATATTCATTCTGAAAAACACAATATTACAAAGAGTACCAAACTTATTTATTTATTTAGTTATTGATTTTTCTGAATGTGTATTTCTTACAGGAACTACTAAATATTGTTCACATTTCATGAGAAATCAACAATGTCCTAAAGCAGAATGTATGTACCTACACCAATGTAAGTACATAGGATCATAATATTATGATTCCGTTTTATTCTCATAGTGTTAGTAGTAGTTCTTATAATTCATTCCTATTTGATGACAAAACAAAATGTTATAATATTTTTTATTATCATGAAATTATTGCAATACTTAAACTTTCATGATTCGAATATCTATAAATTCAATAAAAAAATATTCAATAATTATACTTTTATGCTGGATTTTTATTTAAATTTAGATGGGGATGCGGAAGCGAGCTTCACTAAAGTGAGTGAATTACCCTATTACCTATTTTTAGTATACTGGTACGCATTTAACCTAATTGTTCATGAAATCAAAAATACAAATTATTTTGAATTTTTATAGGAGGATATGCAATTAGGAAAACATCAAGAATATGAGAAAAAACTTATAGAAGATTTTATACAGGCAGCTGGAGCTGTTAATATTAAGAAACAGAATAAGCAACGCACTATTTCGGGCGGTTCTTCATCAGCTATTACACCATCAAATAGTTATAAAGGTTTGACTATTAATATGATTATTATTATATTATTATGTATACATATAAAATTTTACTATGTATAAATTAGACAAATATTATACGCGTTGAATTTTTGACAACATTTTAACATGTTTTTTTTTCTTACAATTTGTGTGTTTAAATATAGAAGAAGGTATATCAAATATAGAACCAGAAGCACCTGAAGAACCAATTGACGCTGGTGATTCTTCAAGTAAAGATGAAGATGACGATGAACAGGAAGATGAGGATGAAGAAGAAGAAGAGGAGGAATTGGAAGAAGTAGAAGAACATGATGAATTAAATATAGAAGAATCTAGTAGCACAAATAACATACAAGATGATGACCTAGGATTTGACCCTTTTCATGAAACGCAAAAAGCTTTTGAAGAATTAATTCAAGAAGAAAGTCAAAGAGCTCATCATTATCCTACAACTAATTATACGCATCAATTAGCTCGTCATCATCCTATTCATGGTCATCATCCGCAACTTCACACATTACTTCAACAACAACAGCAACAACAACTTCATCATCCCTCAATCTCCGTTCCACTTTCACATCCACAGTCTCTACCTCCACAACTCGCACAACAACAACAACAAAATCCTGGATCTAATATTTATAATCCTACATTGTCTAATGGTTCTGATGGTTGGTTTGAAACTAATAGAAAAGATAGAACTTTACAACCACCTCCAGGTTTTAATACACACACACAACAACAACAACATCAGATTTTACAACATCATCATCAGCAACAACAACAACAGCAGCACCATCATCATGCTCATCATCATATACTTCATCCACAGTCTTCACAGACAAATCATCAACATCATTGGACATCAAACGGTCTTAATCATCATAATCAGTATAAACCAACTCCAATTAAGACCAATTTAGGTACATTTAAAAAAAAAAAAATTTTTAAAGCAGAATATGCTTCTTTTTTCTATTTGAATTTTGTACATTATTGAACCATATAAATAATTTTGATACTTAAAAGAAGAAAAAGCAAAATTGAGTAATTCAGAATGTATGTATATGTAGTTTAAGCTTTAAGTAAAATGAAATGTAATTTAATTTTGTAATTTAAAATGTTGTTTTGTTTTACTTTTGTATCAGATTGGATGTTAGATGACCCGGCTATAATTTTTAGTTCTAATCATTTACGTCAGCAACCAAAGTAAGTAACACTTTTAGAATTTGAAATGGATAATTAAAAAGAGAATGAAAGTTATCAATAATGATATAATAATAAATGACAATAAAATGTAATGGTCATTTTTATTTTTTACCATATTATAGTAACCTGGGACAACAGACACCAACCCCTACATCGTGTCCACCTGGATTTTATTCTCCAACAATTAATGGACATAATAATATTAAAACACATCCACACTATTGAATGTAACAATGATATAAGTAATGAGAATAATTTTCACACATACACACATTATATGCAATTATATGATGATAATAATAATGATCATATTGTTATTATTATTATAATGATGGATACCAGTAAAGCAAAAAAAAAACAATGATGATGACAAAACTTGTAACCTATATATATATATATATATATATAAAATATTGTGGAAATCGTACGAGTTGAAAAAGAAAGAGAATATCAAAACCACTAATTCAAAAATATATAATAATTATACAATATATATATATATATGTATATAACGATATGATATACATACATAATATATAATATATTATGTTATGCTAACCTGAGGAGAGAGAGAACTTTGAAAGGAAATACACACACACGTTTGGAATTATACAATAAACTCAATTTTAATTCATTATTTAAAATTCGTTTTACGGCTTGATGAAAATTAGTTTACTATGAATTTATTTACATTGGTTTTACATCAACAATTCATAAATATAACGTACTTATTGCATAATATACTGAAAGTACGTTATTGTTATGATTGAATAACTAAAATTACAGTAGATAAAACTAATGAGGTTGGTTTTGTTTTTTTTTTATACTTGTAATTTATTTTGTTTCATTCTATCTTTTTGAATATATTATATTATCATGACTTTTTTATGTGACAGGGATTGCTTTTTAATGCTGTATATATATCTATATAACATCCGGGTTTTTTTTCCAGCAACAAAGGTAGTTTATAGCAATGAATGAACATAATATAATAGAAGTGAGTTAATATTATAGTAATAACAAGATTTTTTTTATTACATTATATGTTTAATGAAACAATTTGTTGACTACGAACGTGTGTACGCGAAACACTTTACATCAGCAAATACTTATCTTCTTATATATATATATCTATGTATAGTAGCATTATTATTTATAATAATTATTATTATTGATACAATCTAAAATTCTATTTGAGGAAGTTGAATAGTTTCTTTGATGCCTATATATGTACACACAAAAAAAAAGAGAAACAAATGAAAGAAATCGTCATTCATTTTATATTTTTTCCTTTGATTTTTGATTAAAAAAGAGTATATAACATAAAACATAATAATATAATATCAAAGTTGAAGAAGAAAAACTTACGCAGTGATCCACACAATGCATAACGTCAATGATCTCTTCCATACATGTTTCAGCTGTTTTTGTCCGTGAGTTGACCCGGTCATTACATGTTTGTAATTTTTCAATAAGTTTTGCACACTCTGATGTCTCTCGACATTTTTCTCTCATCTTTTCTTGAGGATCCTACGAAATTTTTATTTATTATGGAATAATTATTTACAATAGTACTTTTTACATACTTTTTTTGACACTGCTAATATTTTATATTTTACAGATTTCCAATTTACCGAAACAAAATTTAGCACATATTATCACATATATGTATTATGTATATATGAACTACAGGGAATGGAAATGTATAATATATATGATGTGTATTTATTTACCACTAATTCCTCCTCCTCCTCCTCTCCAGCAGCAGGTGTGTTACAGACAGCTATTTAAAGAATGAATACATTTGCATGTGTTTATGTAAAATCAGATATATTTTTTTCACTTTTATAAGATCAATGTTATTAAATATTTCATAACAAAAAGTCTGTGTATCATTTATAAAACTTTTATCAAGTATTATACATTTAATAGGTACAAAATTCAATAAACAGCTAAATTTCCATCATTAGAGAGTTGATACAATAGTAAAGAAATTATAAAATCAGGACATTACAATCAATAATATGTAATATGGATATTATAAAACTAATACAATGTCTAAATAAGTACAGTGAATTGTGAACATAAAATAAAAAATAAAATACAATGTACAATGTATGTACAAACCTTTATCTTCAGCCATTATAAAAATCCGGAATTTGACCCTCAAGAAAGGTATAAAACAATAAAGAGAAAAATATCCTCTGCCTACTTCTTGAAAAAGATATTGTACTTTTAATTAAATTGGTTCTCAATTATATATTTATTTTTTTGCAAAAAGTCTTTCCCGATCCCAAAATTTTCTAAGATTTTACCTTTGAATATTTTCGCGATTTCTGCTCTCTGCATCAGTTCCTCTTGGATTCTCAGGATGGCTCCAGAGTACTCCAAAGAACATATTCAGTTACTGCTCATATTTACCAGAGAAATAATTTTATACAGTGCTTACTCAAAAGTATATTTAGTTCTCTCTTTATATACTACTGTTTATTTATTTTGATGTAAGTAAAAGTGTCGTCCAGTACATGTTTTATTTATATTTTATGCAAAAAATAAAAATTGTCAAAATTCTTTTCCTCAATTCATACTCATTACTCAGATTTAATAGAGACTCGGAAAGTTTTGTGGATTTTCTGCCGTTAACTTTAATATGACAGAATCTTTTAAAACTTGGATAAATATTTAAAGGCAGATACGACTGAATAGCTGGAAACATACAACATATCAGAAATCACTTTAATTTGCTTAATTACCACATATTGTTGTAGGTACTTAAGTACTACGTACTTTTATATGTAATAGGTATGTAAATACGCATGCAACATAAATTGGCCCACAAAGAAAAAAATCGTTCTTACATTTCTTGATAGATTAATAGGGTTTTAGGTTGTATGATGATACATTACATGTTAAACATATATATACATAATGCATATGTAAGTACAAAGTACGACCGTATATTTTATGCTATAGACAATACCTGGACTGTCATGAAACTATAAACTATATTAAAATCAATACCTACATAAACACACTTCTACACAAAAAAAAACACAAAAAGCTTTTGGTATATAAAAGCGATAGCAGCACGATGCGTGTAAATGGTAGTTAGAAAAATGGCAAGTGTATGTAGTATGTAGACAATATAGGAAGAAAAAACAAAAAAAAATATACCATCTCATAAGTAAAATATTTTGAGTAAATACAATATACACAATGTTATAACAATGTTACATGTGCGTAATTCGGAATTCTGTCAATAAAGTACAACATGATATCAGGAAACAAAAAACTGAACGTGTGTGACCTGTGAGCATTTAACTAAAAGACATACTTTTTAGTCATCTATAGTTCCCCTGGTCTGGGCTGGCTTAAAGGTTTTTTAGAAGTAGAAAAACACGTGACTTGACTATAGAACAAATGTACAGTAAATATTATGCAAAATACAAAAAGGAAACACACGTACGTACATACGTAATCAAAGGTATATGTATTGAATATTGACTGTCTCTATACTAGAGACTCTCTAGTTTTCTATACTTTTACTACACCATACACAATTTTACTGCATATTATATGTACCATACATATATGTAGATAATAGCCTATACAAATTAGATATACGTACATTTAAAAAATATGTACTTTTACACACTGTACATCTCTACTATAGAAATTTCAAATCATAATATATAGATCAGAGAAAATATAAAAGGACAAAAACAAAAAAAAATTAAATAAAGAATTAATTATGCATTAAAAACTGTACATAAAATATAATATACATACACATATATAGTATGAGGTACTCATGAAGTTCAGAAAAACAAAAGTATGCATATATATGGTAATATTATATAGTACCTATACATGTTTTGTAAATCCATCCCATTTTTTCCATTATAATTACTCCATTTTCACTCCCTCATTCAATATTCAGTCGTTTCTGTGTATTCATTTTGTCTCTTTTTTACTTTTGTACATTTACATGTATATGTTGTATACATATATCTATATGTATCTGCCAATACTATAAAAATAGTAAATAGATGAATGACAAGCCTGTGTGTACATAATAAAAAGTACAATAAATAAAATACAATTCAAAAATAGGTCTAACAATAAATACCCTAAAAACTGTTAAAACTTTGAAAGCTCTCGTCTTCCTTTCTCTTTTCCTTCTCCCTTTTCTCCCTTTAGTTCCTTCCTCTGTCTTGAATGTCAAATGTACTTACTACTTGAATAAATAATACATATATGTATATGTATGTATATGTGTGGGCATTACATATAATATAGACAGTAAACAGAGGAACCAAACCACAAATAAAACTACACACGTACCGCATAAGTATTATGTAGGTAGGACTTAATGAAAAGGGCATGTTAAATATGGATGAAGGATAATATGCAGGTAAACCTCTCTATACTTTCTATACATTTTATAACACTATACATCATATTATTATTTTATATGCATATGTAATATGCCTATTATCTATAGTATCTAGCATTTTGTCTCTAAATATATAGTATTATTAATATACCCACCACATGCTATTCATTTTCCTTTATTTAAGAAAATAAACTGAAACTGTCTCTTTGTATCACACAAGTACGTGTATGTATTATTATGTAGACTGTGTAGACTACATGTAAAATATTATGCATGAAAGCGGCAGCAGCAGGGAAGAATCGCGACAGTGTAGATTTTTTGAATGTATTATACGTTATAAACAAATACATAATAGATACATATGGGTGAAAGCTAGCTATAATATTATACTCTTAGAGCTAAGAGTAAAAGAGTCTCTCTCTCACTCACTTACCTAATATGTACATACAGATACTTTTACGTACACTTTTTGAATTCCGAAATCACCGACTGGACTGACAATAGGTAGTGACTAGTGACGGCTTTCACATTTTAGTTTTTACCCTTGTACATAAAAATTTATTATAACATAAAATAACATGTATATATTATATAGATATTAAAAGTGATTCCAAATTCCAAATTTCAATTTGACAACAGACTCAAATATGTAAAGGCAAAATGATGATGGTCTAATATATTTCCAATAGAGAGTATTATAATTTATAATATTATTAATTATTCTTGTTGTTTTTCTCTCTCTTCTTCGCTCTCACCACTTTCTACTGCCTCTTTAACTTTTGTGAACATAATATTTTGTGAAGAATAACAATATTATTATATACAAAGAAAATATATAACACTACTAAAATATTAATATACTCTATAATATTATTTACGAATATAAATAATACATATTATAGAACTTTGTGACCATCGCATTGAAGGGAAAAGTTTAAACATTAAAACATTACCAAAAAGTATCATAAAAGATTCCATAATACATAATACAGATAAAATCCATATTTAACATTTAACGTACATGTGCGGTCATCACATATATAATAGCATTCATCATTGAATTCGTCATTATTCATCATCAACAACCAACAAAACATCATCCTCTCCTCATATAAATAATATAAAAAGTATTATACAAAAGAAATATCCATGTACAATATACATTTATATATACATTCATACTCGTATTTTGACGAAGAAAAATATTATATAGCCAATAGTCACATATTGTTTATGTGCACTGTGTAGTCTAGAGTTTAGAGTTCACATTCCCAAATACAACTAACCGGTTTTCCCCCCATTTCTTTTTTGTCAAAAAAATACGTGTAGATGTGTAATTTCCCACTGCATCAGCAAAAGCATCAGATCACCATTATCATCAGTTAACTTGGTGGTAGTTTGTAGCAGTGTGTGTGTGTGTGCCGATGCCAATATGTGCGATCAAATAGAAGCATCCACCCCGAGTGGCTGTAAGGAAGGAAAGTCAAGACGAAGAAGAAGAAAATGAAAAACAAGAAAAATCATTCAAAATCCTTGTCCATCGAATATCCCATACACCATCATATGAATTCAATGCAATAATATGTACATACACATATATATATTATACAGACTAAACAACAACTACCAACTAACCAACAATATCAACCAGTAAAAACTATACAATCAACTTGAAATGAAACTAAATAGTTATAAACGCTGTACAAAAAATCCAGTATCCGATGCGTATTACATGTATACGTACATGTATACACATGCTGTCCATTGACCAAAGAAAAATTCAGCAGAAAGTATACATGCATACAATATATATATATATATATATAATACAAGCTACTTATAATACTTTTAATAATATGATAATACGATATATATATTAGATTATTACATCTTTTTCTTTTCCACTATCAACACCAACCACCAGCATTATCATCGTTTTATTTATATTTATACATGTACATGACCACATTGACCAATGTACTTAAATGTTAAATGTATATGTATAAATTGTTGTGAACATATACATACAAATTGTATACTTGAAGGTATTTTTGAACTATATATATATATATATATATATTTGTGATTATTTCAGTAAAAGTACTATGGTGAAACTTTTTGGATGTGTACATATTATGTCCCTTTAATATTATTATTATTATACTTTTGACTATAATGAAACAGAAGTGTATATAATATATTATACCAGATACGGAATACGGTGGATATGTCAATGACCAACAATAAATTTTCTCCAAAAATAACAATAAGAAAACAAGAATAATGATTACAGAACTAATAAAATATGTACTCTATAAA
Source organism: Sminthurinus signatus (assembly GCA_019776565.1). NCBI lineage: Eukaryota > Metazoa > Arthropoda > Collembola > Symphypleona > Katiannidae > Sminthurinus > Sminthurinus signatus. The sequence goes on along the minus strand of JABASP010002789.1, from coordinate 8,274 downwards.
AATTGCAGTAAAAATGCGTTTACTTAAATATCATTCTTCTTATATATACATGAAAATGGTATATGAAAACAACGACAAATGACAAAAAGTTCAATTGAAGGCTTTGAAGGAGGAGGATTCACACAAAACAAAAAACAATCAAGTCAGTCTTCATATGATATATAAAACCGTTGTCTACCATATTATAATACTTTTCCAGTTTCCAGACTTTTACCAATTAAAATTTTCAAGTACATTCTACATTTTCTAGAAATGAAATAATTCATTCATTTTCATTCATTGATTCTTCAATCGTCTCTCTACTCTCTCTCTACTCTACTCTGGGCAACACGTGTGCCCTTTGACCACAGCCTCTACTACGTGTTATACTTTTTCATTTGTAAGTACCTTTAATATACATATATATATTTCTCTATAACCCTTATGTATATGTTTTTATGTACATGTATTGTTATGTTACATTTGTTGTTTATGCTGTGTTAGTAGTAAGTAAGAGACTGTATAGCTTAAACATTTTAACAAAGTCTAGTAGAAACAAAAATCCCTTAGCGTCTTAACTGAATATATATCATGGACTCTTGTTCATAGTTCTTTCATAGTTCATACATAGTATGTATTACATACTATACATACGTCCACTCCGAATTACTGTTGTGTCTGTCTGTTGTTACTGTAGTTTGTAGTAGTAGTAATAATAATATAAAAGAACTAATACATTCCTCATTCACACATTTCTCTACGAGTTCTTATATCTACAAACTACAAGTACCCATTATAATACAATATACCATTGTCTATATATAATAAAAATATTCATAAATTTATTTTAAGTATCAAATGTTCACATGTTGTAGTACATTGTAGTTGACAATTTGCCCCATGTGTGTATATCTATATCGTCACTTTTTCTCCACAACCACAGAAATAGAAACTATGAAAAATGACGCAGAAAAACAAAAAACCTTTATATTAATGAATTATTATTACAACCCATCATGTATATTATAGGCATTGAGGGAAATGCATGTTCATGTCGCATCAGTTGTCAAATACTTTTTTTAAAAATTACTACCTACTTACACTAAACCCTTAGTACTTATTTGAATCCACAATCCATCCTTCATAGAAAATTATTGTTTTCTTCTAACGGAAGTCTAACTTCTGAAGTCAAGTAAAAGTTATGAAAGTATAGTAGAACCATGTACATATATATACCTATATGCAACTGCAAATTGCACTGCATTGTAATTTGTAATAAATAAATATAAATACTGTACACTGTATAATATATTATGTACAATGAAGAAAAACCCAAATACTATGTATAATGTATAGGGTACACAAGCCACAATATATTATATACATTCTACATACACCATGTGATGCACAATCCATGAAGGCTTCTTAACAATAAAATGTTTTATAAGGAATCCAAGAAAAATAATGAAAGACTGAGGATGAACCTATAATAATAAGCAATATGTATCATCTAGATGAGATTAAAATAGTATGGGCTAGACCTACGGAATTAGAACTAGAAGAAGGAAAATAAATTGTGAATCAAATTAAAAAAATCAAATTGAACCGATATGGTATTTAAGTTTAGGCAAAAGTATATATATAATATATTACCGACAATAAAATACTACTCTTGTGAATATAGTTCAAGTTTTAGAGTACCTATTTTTATATACCTTTTTACTCATATGTGTACTCTACTCTACTCCTACTACTGTACACGGTACGCTATACATATATTCGTATATATGCATTCTAGGTCTAGAATAATAGTGTACAAAACTTATACAATATTATTATGCCTTTTTATAAATACATATCCATAAATTTCTGAATTTTGAGGAAAGATAATAATATCATAATATAATATCTGTACATTCATTTACTCTCTGTATAAATACGGACATATAGAGAATAGAGACCTACTCAAAGGTTCATGAGTTGTGAATTGTGAGTACTGAGTACTGAGTATCTTCTATCGTCTACTCTTTTTCACATTATGCATAATATACATGACACATTATGAGTTTTGTTTGAGGGTATTCAAACACTCAAAGTTTGAAATGAATTGTTTCTGAATTAACACATGTACTTTTAACTTTTACCATCTCCTTATGTATATACTTACATCCAAGTTCCAAATACTAAACACGACACAAAATCCCCACTCTCGTGGCTTCTTCCACGCACAAATTATGTATAATATATATATATATATATATATATATTATGTTAAATTGTACATTTTACATGCATGTTGAAGAATTTTATAGAATATGGAAAATAATATATGACTGTAAAATGTAAATTATACATGATATACAAGTAAGTACTATGATTATTCAAAGGACTTGGAAACCATCTCATGTGTGTAGAAGACATATTATGACGAAGAAGAAGAAGGGTTTACATATGTTATATTAAGTGGGAATTGTAATAATAAATATATTTAAAACAATACACAGCATTAACTATACGTATATATATAGTGCAATATATAAAATATTTTATAGGTATGTACATATGAGCTGTGGATACTTGAAGAGGACTAGGTTAGACTGCGTTAAGTATGACACCGTTAGAAAGAGCACAGAAAGAGTAAATGAAAAATAACTGAATACAACACACCTTTCATTTACCCCTCAAGGCAAATCTCAACTTCATACATAATCTTCATCAGAATATCAACGTGTTAGATACCTATAGTATATAATATAGTGTACAGTGGTTTGGATTTTTGAATGATATGTATGCATGAAGATAGTCCGTGGACCGAACATAGTACACATCACACATTACATGTAGTGTGTATAATAGATATATATATACAGATATATGTGGATTTAGTGTGTATTAAAGTATAGTAGACTGGATATCAACTATTAACAACTAACTATTTCTATATTACTACTACTGCTATGTTATAACTTATACATATATATAAATAAGCGTCTTATACAGTATAAGTTAGTTTGAAGAACAACAACTTAGGTAAGACAGAAGAATTCTTTCTGTCTTCTTCTAATTCTTGTTGTCCAAAGCCCCAGCCACCTCTCAAACAACCTGAACAAAGCTGGCGATGCTATATATTATATATATTATACACATAACACATCTAGACATTTTCTACTACCTAACTAACCCAACCAACAATCCAATACCAACTGCTAAAAGACAAACACATACACACTCTCATACAAAAATTCACCCTCTCATCAGTATCATCATCATCACCATCATGTTCTTCTTCTCTTATTCTTCTAATACGTGTAGTCACAACTTATAATAGTAATAATAATAATAATAGTAATAATCATTATATTATTATAATAATTTAATATATTCTCAATACATATTGTATAGTAGTAGGAGATAATTTTGTGTCTGTTTTTCACTGTGTATCTCTCTATATATCCATCTCTATCTCTCCCTATATATTTTTCACTACCCCCTCACCTCTCTCTCTCTCTCTCACTGTGTTTTCTTTCTCTATAAACAAGAATCAGTATAGATAAATTTATAACTAAAACTAACTAAATGTACAATCTCTCCAGATTCCAGGCACTTTAGTATATCTGGCTGAATCCACATATACTCCATATATATACACTCCTGGACCCTTTTCTGGATTTGGAGTCATCATCATCTTATCATCATCTTTAACTTGTCTTCAAACAGAAATCATCTCCAAAGGGGAAAACAACAACTTTCTTCAATCTGGAATTTGGACGATGAACATATAATATTATTTACATGTGCATCATATTCACAATTCAACTATACATGATATAAAACCAATTCAAGTTCTTGTGTGTGTTTTGTGTCTCATACTCTAAACTCTAAATATCTATTATATTATATATATTTTAAAACAATGTGAATTTATTTAGTGATGATTAATTTTATAAGTGAGCCTTCAATTTTATCAACTGTGTATTTTTGATTTAAAAAGTGTGTGTGATTTAGAAATCTGGAGACTTGAGATACTCTCTATAATAATAATATAAAAGTACTACACACCACACAACATTCCGTTTCTCTCTCCATTCCATAATCCGTATAAAACAGAAAACAATTGGAATATAAATTATATATTATTTGCTGTTTATATATCTCTATAAATCTAGACAGTTTAAAGTATTCAAGGACTACAAATCTGTAGCACATTTATTTATTTACTTTTGGTTATTGTTCTTGTTGTTAATTAAAAGTTAAAATAGTGTGCTTTTATATAGATATACAAATATACGGGTATACTTGCTACGCTGATTTGTGAAGAAGATTGAATCTCGTGTGTAATAATAATATTATTAATAATATACAAATAATATATATATGTATAGTAGATTAAACTAGTCTCTATACATATTTACTTTTACTGTTGCTTTTTGAAAAGAGAATCAGAATGTATTATATATAATATAATAATAATTATTATTTGCTCATTGTCCATAGTCCATTGTCCATGCCATAGTCATTAAGTTCTCATTTGTGATACTGGATATTCTCTTCATCTCTGTCATCATCGACATCGAAATCATCTTCTCAATATATATCTACATATAATTACACTATATATAATTATATACAAGTATACATTATATACTTTAATAGTACGTTAATTTCAACATAATTATTGTTGTGTTTTAATTTTTAGTCCTCCCTATTGTACTTGTTATATTGCAATATAGTATAATATAATATTCCTATATCTCTAATTGTGGAAAAGAACGAAAGTGTATTTCCAGTTTCCACACAGTCTTTATAATCCTTTAAACTCTTCACATATATTATATTATACTCAACACACTTTTGATTCAGTTGTATACTTGTACAGTTGAAAACCTCGTTAAAAGTATATAACACGAAAAAAAGAAAAATCTTAAATAAACACATATATATTGTTAAAATATATATTCAGTATTATGAATTAGGAATATATAAAAAATATTTAAAAGTGAACAAGTACGAACAGTATCTCGTAAAAAAATATATTTTTTATTGATGTTATATCCTGAAAGTGCTAAAAAAAATAAAATAAGTAAACGGAATTAAAAGTGAAAAGCTTATATATATTATATATATATATATATATCTAAATGAATATATACGTAATTATATTAATTACTTCGATCAAATACTTTAATTAATAGTGAAGAACAACCTGTATATGTGACTGATTTCAAAATGACAGAAAGTCCAGTAGAAAAGTCGACCATTAGCAGCCTTATAGATGGATACAATGACATTATGGTGAATAAAAGAGGTAATAATAAAATCATCATGTTTTTTTACTTATTATTTTAGAGATTTTAAAGACATTTTTGAACCTATCATTCATTTTTTAAATCGAAATTCTGATAATTTTTCCTTCTTGTCCGGTGCCTCCAGTAAAACTGGGAACCGGCATGGCATGGTTGTTTTAACTGAAAAAAAAACAAACATGTTTCTAAGATATCTGAATTCGGCGCTGGCTCTCTGTATAATATTATTATAGTAGATTTAAAGAATTTCTATGCTCCGGATTTTCAAAGATGTATAATATTATGCTATACAGTATTCATTATTCATTGCTCATTGCATACTAAACAGCTGTAAATAGTAATGAGAGTGGTTGCTGGTTGCAGTGTCAGTTGTTTAATATCTAATATGCAATGATAATGAACTTTTGAACTTAATCAACATCAACATTTATTAATAATCAGCACAGTTTTCATTAATGTATGTACATATCTATATATATGAATTTTATGTATGTATTTTTTTTAAACAGATCCCAGGCTGGATGGATGGCTGTTTATGTCATCTCCATGGCCAACTCTTGCAATCTGTCTAACCTACGTATATATAGTCAAAGTGGCTGGCCCACGATTTATGAAAGACAGAAAACCCTATGACCTCCGTAATCTTCTTGTACTCTACAATGGAATTCAAGTGCTATTTTCCTCGTGGCTCTTCTATGAGGTATGTATCATGATGTATTATTTTTACTATTTTACTACATCCTGATCGATAAAAGGTGAACTCTCGCAAACAGTTTTCTTTTAGATTAGGTAGTTTAATAATAATTTTATCAAATATCATAGCTATTTATCAAGAGCAATTTTTTTTAAAAGAATTTTACTCGTAATAAAAATTTGCAATATACAAAGTACAAAGTATCGCCACAGATGAATTGAATAGAGAAAAGTATATTATTGAAAATATATCATATATAATATGCTATATGTTATGCTTTTATTACAAATATTTAATTACTTTTTTTCACACAGTTTATGGTCGGTAAAATTAGAAACTGAATACAAAATAGGTAAAATGCATAATATATTAAGCATTAATCCAACATTCAAACCGTCTCACATGTCTATAAATTTGTAGATATGCAAAGCAGATATGTGTCTAAAGTACACAATCAACCCAATCTCAATGACCAAAAGAATAATAATATGCTATCTATAATAATATAAAGTAGTGTAATATATTTGAAATAGTTTTATTACATTTGTAGATCTAATCTGCATGTATATTATTTAGATTAGTTAGTAGATTCATTTTGTTGTGTATTACAAGAAAAAATTAATCAAGCTGAAAAGAAGAAGTGTGTACATTTTCCCCTTGTTATCCATTACGATTCCACTCTGTCGGTCTTTTTATTTCCGCCGGAACAGGTTTACACACATAAAACATGTAAATACCTATGTATATTACCATATATAGAAATAAAAATACATTTTTACGAGTTTTATTCTTATTTTTTCTTTAAATAAATATTTATATATATGAATGAGACACAACATACACACACACTCAAGAAACATGCTATTACTCCAATATTTCTATTTTAATATTATATTATATGTTAATTTGGTGCAGAATGTATAGAATATACATCTAGGTAATTCCAGTTCAGATTAATTTAGTCCATTGAGAGAAAATGAGAAACGAATTCTTTGGTAATAATTAGTGATTAAAATTTACTCCCATATGAATATTCTAAAACTTTTAAGCATATTATCATGATATGTAGTTAGATTGTACATTGTACTTTTGTACAACATATATATAGATATAGAACATGTTAAGTTTACATGTATTTTGTACAAATAATGTGTACCTATAGATTATAGATGTAAAAGTATACACTTTTACACATATTATTATAGTTTTGAGAAGATTAGACTTAATATGTAAAATGTAAATTCCAAATTCTACTTACATGGGAATCTTGTGTAGTCTTTAGTCGTAAGTAATTACTTGGAAGCATTAGTATTTATTATGTATTCTGTATGCTGGCCATGCACAATCTTTTATAACAATATCATTATAATATAGTTTATATTATATAGTAATAAAGAGACGGACAGAGGACAGAATACAAATAAGAGATTACAGTTTCCACTGCGTGTACTAAAGTACATAATATACATACTTGTATGGTTTATAGAAAATAGAAAATTTCCCTTTTTCCCCATTTCTTTGTACTTCTAGTTTCATGGAATACGCAAGAAGTTAGAAACTCAAAAAGGAAAGACAAAGTCATAAATTTGTGAGTAAGATGTATGTAATACTTAATGTTTACAGTTTACAATTTAAATAGGCTATATAATATGTGACACATGCATATATACATATGTGAGACATTATGAGCACTCTGTCTTCATTATTTATCTGTACTCTGTGTCTCTGTCTCCTGTGTTCCCTTTTGGCAGTCGATTATACTAATGCTAAGAATAATAATTAATTATATATATAATGTACGACTAATTATTCAAAACTTAAAACTTTTCCTCATGATTAGAAAATATGGAAAATGGAAATCTCAAGTATAATATAATCATGAACAACTAAAGAATTCCATGACTTTTCATATCATATTATTTATCATTATAATATTGTTTACTTTTACTTTGTAAGAGCTTCAAGTTATCAGGAATAAGTAATAAGAAGTAGTATGAGCAGTAAAGACTTACTTATGGTATTATTTCTTTCTTTTTTTTCTAAACTTTTATTCTTCAAATTTCTGAGGTATTTGCATATTTGTTCGTTTTGCAGTTGTATATTTTTTTCATTCTCCATCTCATCCCACAAGCTATAATATGTATATATTAAAGTTGTACTCTGATTTCTGATAAAACCTTTGAATCTCTTCTAAATTTACCATTGTCAATTGCCACTGTATAGTTCATGCATAGTTCATAAATCCTGTTAGTTTTAGTTTCCTTTCGTGATATTTTTGACGTAAATAAATAATCTAAT
>JABASP010002788.1:0-17740 GCA_019776565.1 Sminthurinus signatus | reverse complement strand
CGACTCATGGTTAGAAACTAGATTTTTTATGCATGTGTAATGTGTGTATCTATTATCTATGTATCGTTCTATGCATAAAAAGCAGTCATGGTGTAATTTACTAAAATACTGGTTAAAATTTCAGGGACAATGGACAAGGCGTCATGGATGATGCTGGTGGATCCTGGATAACCATTCATGCTGCGGCTCTACTCAATCAACTAGGCCTTCGTCCTCGTAGAACACTTAGATGTACACTTTGGACGGCTGAAGAACTTGGATTCTTCGGAGTTAAAGGTTACATTAAAGATCACAAAAAGGAGTTGAAAAAACATAAAGCAGTGATGGAAAGTGACATTGGGACGTGGAGTCCAGTAGGCTTGGATTATGCTGGTTCAGATGAGGTAATTAATATAAAATTAATTGTAATTAAATATAGCTACAGCTAAGAATTGGGCTAACTGACATAACCATCGTTTACCTCTGTTTTGAGAACTGAATAACCTTGAACATTGAACTATTGAAGCTTCGGATAATATGATTAGTTTTACTAGAGCAGAATGTGTACCGTAATTTTTGTGCGTATACCGTATTTCTCCAAATAATTCCCCTGGGGTACTATTTGAAACATTGGTATGTACATAATGCTTAAACCCATATAGGGGGAATTATTAGAGGCTGGGGAATTATTTGGAGAAATACGGTAATTACATGTGATGTCCTTTTTGAACACAGGGTGCTTGCATCATGAAAGAAATTGTGAAGCTATTCCGTCCACTCAAGGCTAGTAGTTTTCGACAGTTGACACGCGGTGAAGTTGGATCCGACATTATTTTCCTAGCACATGAGAACATTCCAAGTGTTAGTCTGAATACTAAGAACTCGATGTACTTTTGGTATGAATTTCCTAAATTTCTAAACAACTATGATAATAATTTTTCAAATATTTACTAGTATTTAAGAATTATTTATAAGTATTTAATACTAGGCATCATCATACTGAGGGTGACACCATGTCCCTGGAGGATTCTGATGAACTGGATCGAAATCTGGCTGTTTGGGCTGCTGCTGGATACATTATTGCAGACATGAGTGCAGTACTTCCAAAGGAACAGACAAAAACGGCGTAACCATTTATGCGTAACCATAAAGTTGTGTTGTAGTTTGTAGTAGGAGTTCTTATATAAATCTATTTATGCTGTAAACATTGAAAAATGGTCTTGTGTAACATTGAAGTCCTTTTAAAAATCTCCGAGTTACTAAATATTGAATAAATTGAGTATAGAATATAGAATAGAATATGTATCATTTGAAGAACAATCTCTTCATTACATTCCACTCTGTTTAGAAATCCAGAGTATTGCTGAAAAAAAAACCATATTCACAAGTGAGGCGATAAAATACTTTTTTCAATTCAACACACTTCCATCCAAAAATCACAGATAGCAGAGTAAACCGTAAATGAAGGATGCGAGAAGACTCAAGAATAAAAGTATCGTGCACAGTGTACAGCATATTTACAATTCACAACAATAGGCTACACACTACTAGCTGCTAGTTGTTGGAGTGAAAATGAGCTTGAGGCAAAAAGATTTCAGGTCGGAAGTCTCTCAAAGGCAAAGCATGAACAGATGAGAGATGTGTTTAGTTGCGTGTAGACTTTGAGTGAGTGCAGGTGTCCATAGTTTGTTTACGTTGATTTGTGCATTGTGCATCGTACATCGTTTGCTTTGTTGTTGTATCGCTTATCATCGTTTATGAGTTTCATCTTCTATCATTGATTTTTGAATCAAAGTGTTGTATTTGATTGTTTCGTTTTATCGTTTTCATTGATTGTTTGATTGATTCCTGAAATCATACTCATAAAAATAAAATTTTTATTTTGGAAAAGTGTATTTATTTAATTGTTGAATACAAAAAATAATTGTGACTACTATAAAAAGGGAAAAAAATCCAGAATTCAGACTCATTCAAAATGAGTATGACAACTAATCGATTGGAACGGTGTTATAATAATTCACCTGGATATGATTATCCAGCTACAACGAGGTCGTACAATGTGCCACCGATTTTGTATCCCGTGTCTTTGGAGCATAATGTTGTGAATATAGAACCTGGATCTTGGTCACACTCAACAGCTCAGCATCATTTTGAAGGAAGATCTGCATTATTGGATAGTCATGACAGGTACAGATATTTATTTATATCTTAAATAATTAATTTTATGAACAATACAACTTTTGTTATTGATACACAATACACGAAATACGCGCACACTCACAAACAGCGTGTGTTTGGTCATTGGTCATATTTTGTATTGTTCAGTCTATTATCTAGTATGAATTATGAACTGTAAGTCAGCTGAATGCATAAATTACTGATGTATTCAAAATTCAAAGCTTACGTTTTGTTTACAATGAATAATTTTGGCCTATCACAATTTGAAGAGGAGTCATGTACCGTTTGTAAAGTGTAAACATACACAATACACACAACACACATGCATGTAAATATATTATATGAATTCATTCTCACGATGTGGTCAATAGTAATCACGAATCAGAATACATTAAACGATTCGTTTGTTTTATTAAAAATTAACCACAAAGATGCTCTTACTTACACTCTTTAATTCTTATTTAATGGTTCACATTAGTCATTATAGTGATTATATTATTATTGCAATTACATTGCGGTTTTGAGCTGTGAGTTCAAAAGAGTCAATGTCGAATGTTTGATATTTGATAGCAAAAAATGTTATTAATGGACTTTCATTTTTCTGGTGGCTTTGATTAATTTGCTCGTTTATGTAGCTATCATCAGTTTTCTTACGCTCATTAATTGAGACCGATTTTCTACGCACCTTTTCGACTTTTTTCAAGGGAAATGGTCATTTTTACAGTATAAAAAGTAACGTGTTATATGCAGTTCGATATTCGTGATTTGTGCAGAGTTGTAAAGTTTTTCAAAGGTCAGGCTACACAGTGTATTTTTATGAAATAAATAAATCTAGTGGCAAAAAAGATGCTACTGAAAACTTTTTTTCGTTGTAAGAATAGATAGAAAAAAACATGGAAAATGTAACTAGTCTCAAATTTACTTTGAGTCGTTTAGCAGGGCTTCAAAATATACATTTGAAAATGCTTATAACTAACAGCTAATTATCATGCTTACATGAAAAAATATATACTTGGGGAATGCAAAAATTGACATCTTTGTCGTGTAAAATGTAAAATCCAATAAGTAGGACTTTATGTAATACAAAAAATCTAAAATTAAATCTTGCTTTTTCAACATTGAACCTACCTTTTACTTCATAATTTACTTTGGACTATAGAGTGTGGACTACAGTATGTACACAAAAGGCAGAAAAGAAAAACCTTGATTCCCAAATATTCCCAATCAAAACACAAAACCCAAGACACAATACACAATACGAAGAAGACAAAGTAGATGCATAGAGGTTTCTCAGTCAGGGTTCCTATAATGAAGGAATCTTAAGACAAAAGTCGTGTGAATCGTGAATAGAAAGATATTGAAAAATGTTAGTTGCAGCACGTAACTTTTATTGTAATTAATTATTACAGCGAGATTTTTTCAATTTTTTAGCCACACTAACCATGCTAAAGAAGCTATAAATAGTGTAAAAAAAATAATGAGATACGTGGGCTATGTAAAAAAAGGAACTGTGAATTATAATTTATAATAATAGACTATAGAATAATTATGTGTCGTCTTTGTCATCTTTTGACATGACATGATTACGCCACAATAAGTAAGGTTTTCCTCTACAATTTTGAAACATTCTATATTCTATATCCTATTTTCTATTTATAGCTGTATTATACGAAATTAGCTTCTAATTTTCTCATTTTCATTCTAAATAATGGTACATGTGTAAAAAGTAAAATGCCAAATAATGGTAAATGCCCAACATCCAAAATACTCTTCATTCTGTGTTCTTCACAGTATAAAATATAAATAGAAAATAGAATCATTTTGCACATAAAGTCCTTTCAAGTTTAAGAAAATACATTGACAATGATGGAATCGTTCATTTGTCTTTATATTTAGTGATTTAGTGTATGCAAAGTGCAAAGTGCTCGGATTCTGTATGGTGTGTTTTATGCAAAAGTATTATTTACATTTGACAAGGCTAAAATAATATCATTTGACTAATACTCTCATCATCATAATATTATTATTATTGTTATCATTATCCTTTCCTCTTTTTCTTTACCATTTTATTCATTTTCTTGAAACTCTCACAGTTATTATGATTCCAAATTCCAAAAGTGTATGCTCTCTTATTTCTCTGTATGTGAGTGAATGAACATTGAACACTGAACACTGAATTGAGAATTGAACGTGCATCTCATGCATCTAGGTAAATAAATACAAAAGTAGAAATTCGAGCTAAGGACAGATTGTTTTGAATGACATTCGATTCTCTCTATTTCTATTTCTCTCTCTGTCATCTCTAATGTGTAATGTGCTTCTCTTTTCTTCTTTTATTTTTGACAATTACGAAAATCAACATTACACATAATACATATAATATATAACGAATAAAAAGAACAAATACAGCTTTTTTCAACTAGTGTCAACATCAACATTCAAATGCGTATATACAGATAATATATAATTGACTTGACTCGACTTGACTAGTTTTCTGTGCTTTTTTTTCTTTTTCTCCTATTTTTGCATGCCCATCAGAAATTAGATCTTTGTCATTAACGTCACGCTTCGCGTTATTCCGATTCAATTGTATTCAATTAACATGTTGATTCTACTGTATGTATAATGTGTACTATGTACGTCCTCAAAATATGTTCCTTTCAAATGACAAGTACGAATAATCACTGAAACTCCCACGGAGCCATACAGAATTTTCACAGTTTGCAAATGTAGATACCTGTACAAAATCTATAGTTATTTATTTGTATTTGTATTTGTCTCTTCACTCTTCACAGGATCAAGTTTGTGCCCAGTGCACAGTGTACAATCTAAAATCTCGTGTCTATCACAAACCATACAAATTCGTATGTGTACAAGTGTCGGAAATCATAAAAGTGTATGCTTAAGTATAGAAAAGAACCTGCAGACTGCAGAACTAAAATGTATTGTGTGTCAAATACATGGACTCACTGCGAAGAAAATTTCAAGAATACGTTGAATTTTCTTGATCTTACTTTATTCAAATTACATCATGTATCTACAACATGTAAAACCCCATTCACTCATGATATGGCACTCAACAATCGACACCATTCACCATCACTTAATATTTAACCTTATATTAGAATACCAATAGCACAAAAGTCTCAAAGACATTCCAATTTTCTGGTATTTACATGATCAATGCAATGATCAATTATGTCAATTGTCAATCCCTTTCATTTGTTCCAAATTAACCATATACAGAAATTTTGCAATCTAGATTCAAAATTCAAATCCAATATAGTTTTTTAATAGTTTTCTTCATACATGCGGACTCATTATACAGTTTTCACAAACATTTTTAAAACCTCGTGTGTGTAATATGTAAAATTAAATCTAGCTTAGAATTTTCAGTAAAAAATAAATTGATAGTCACAGGATTCAAAAGATTGGATTTTGATAGATGGATGCACCAACAAGGAACAAAACAGTAGTATATGATCTTAATTTTAACTTTTAACAGTAAATTGATTAAAAATATGTACCAGTAATCAGTATAGTAGAGACGGTTCCTTGCATAACCTCAACGTGTCAAGTGTATAATGATGTGCCGAGTGCGAGTAATAATTCTTGTTTTTATTATACAAGGGGAGGAGAGGTAAAGCATAAACATGCATGTACAGCACACAGTGGAGGTTAAATGGGTAGCAACTGGCAAATTTAACACCGCACTAAATAGTAAATACATCAGACAGCAGTTTAGTATAAAAGCTTTGAACTTGAATCTTGAGTCGATAGTTCACGAAAACATAGACATAGATGCGTATGTACTAATGTGCTACGTACATATTGCTGTTATTACACGGTGAATCAAAATTTGATGGCAATGAATTGGTGTACCGTTTACCGTTGAGCATCTTCATTCTACATTCTGCATACACCTTATATCTTATATGCACTATGCACTAATCTACTATAGGGTTTGTAGAATCGGGGATATCAAATCACATAAAATTAAAAGTAATTTACTAGAGTAGATACGGAAGTTGAAAAAAGTAAAACAAGATTTCTACGTTCTACGAGGACCAACGACAAATAATTACGATTCAAAATATGAAGAACAAGGATAGAAATTAATTTTTCATTTTTTTTAGTTATACACAATTGAAAATTGAAAACTGAAATTGAATAGGTTTAATTGTTACATAATCTAAAAATACACGAAGCATGTACAACACACAGATACTTTTGTATTTCTTGTATATGCTTGAATTTCATTTCCTTTTAGGAATTCATTTTAGTCATTGCAAGTGTTTCTTTCCCATAAAGTTTCTTTTACCTCCCAGTAACGGATACGGCTGCACTTTTGCGTATTCACAATTCACAAATACTCATATGTGTCATGTATGTATCTATTTACAACTTACAAACTCAAAAAAAGAAGAAACACGAGCTCCTTTCAAATTTTGAGTACTTTTTGTTCTTTGAAATTCAAGATTCAAGTAGTGTACTAAAAACTAAAAGGACGAAATGATGTAAGATTGAAAATGTAGTATAATAACGTACATGAGGGTGGTTTTCACATAAAATGTAAAGTACATGGACTTCGGGCAGTTGCTATCTATGAATATGCTTAGGTTTTAGTTTTTATAGAGGCTATGCAAAATGAAGTCACAGAGATGAACCCAGATTTTTTTAAATCCACACTCTGTAGATTTTCAAGGTTTCCAATTTTCAATACACGCTTTTTGCTTTGAAAGTGCAGGAGGGAAGGTGTATTATGTATTACCTGTGTATGTAAGTATTATGTATTATGTTCTGGAGAAAAAAGGAAGAGGAAAGGGTGAAGCCATTAAAGTAATCCACCGTGATGATGACACACCACCACATTTGGGATAATGTACATTAAATGGCCACCTAATTTAATATTTAATGTAATATTGTGCATTATTATTAACATTATCAAGTATACTGTTGATTGTATTGTATTTGTACCTATACTGTATCATGTATCATGTGTATATCTCATCGTGTATCAGTGTCAATGTACATGGAAGATAAAGGAAAGTGTAGCAAAAAAGAAATTAATTTTAAAAAGGTTTTATCTTTTATTACGTGTACATTTTTATTTTTTACTCATGCGTACTATTTAATCTCATATTTTTATACAGAGGTAAAATGAGAAATTTAATCTTTGTCCAAAAATAATCAACCGAATTGAGAGATTGAAAATTGAATTGAGAATGCTATTTCATATAGACTTCACATAAGGTTTTATGTTTTATGTAACACAAAACGCGACCGATGAAAGTGATTCAAGATTAAAAAGATTTAAAGAATGATTCAAATTCCAATCTGGAGAATTTTCAGTATTCAATGTTCTTACTCGTCTCATGATTCATGATAGCTATACCTATATTTTATATTTATATTTACACTTTACACACCCTCCCACACTTATAGATTACAGACAGGCACACTTCACACTTTTTACGTTCAACACGGGTCATTGTGTACCTCAGAGCCTTTACCTTGAACTCGTGTATTTAAACTCCGACGAAATTCAAGTGCAAGTTCATTAATGAAGCTTATGACATTTATCACGGAATCGTAAAAAAAATAATATCAAATCTGAACAAGTTTAGTTCACCATGAAATTTTCTTCTACCTACTACTTACAAGTATGTATTATGTACATATGGCACCAATATGCAAGCCATAAGCCATGTTATTTACTAAATATAAAATGAAACGAAAACAAAAACTCAAAATTACATACTTATTGCATTATACATACTACATGCTACATGCAGTTCAATGCAAAAATAGAAGAAGATATATGCGTATAAATTCAAAACTTAATGGATGCACGGGTTTTTCTTTTTTAATTGTACCCAACAAACCATGAAACTTTTTGCAAACCAAAAACCAAGTAGTAACCGACATCCTTAAAATCCTTATATTCATCTTCGTCTCTCTTCCTCACTGTCGTCATGACCATCCATCATGAAAATTCCAATATTAGATAGATAGATAGAAGAAAACCACAATCCATAACGAGCAAGACAAGGAGAGCTCTTGAGTCTTGAGACTCAAATCTCAAGTCTTTGGCTTCGTATTTAGTATATGAATACTTAGTGGGAATAGACGAAAAGGAAATCGGAAAGCATTGGAATAAAAAATATGATGCTGAAAATATTTTTGACTATTTTAGTTCACAATCTACATTCTAAATACCAAATATATACTGTGTACATAATATATGCTACGTAATATAATTCGTAATTACATTTATTATGACGGAACAAAAGATTAGAAAAGGTAGAGAAAAGGGATCATAAAAATGTACATCATCATATGCTTCATAATTTTACATCGGAGAATGAAGGATTATGCAAGAGAAACAGGAAAGCCGAAGAAAAGTTTCCCTTTTTGAAAACTCATAAACTTGTACCACACGTTCATTACGCGATATTTGGTATTTGGTATTTGTATCTTGTATCTATCTACAAATGCAGTATGCAATATGCAATGCAAATTATAACACAAGTACAATGGACTTTATGTTCTATGTTGACTTTTTTCTTTTACACATGTACAATTTTTTAACGAATTCTCCAATTGAGCAAATATATTTTAATTTTTAATGTCTTGTATAAACAAAAGATTATAATTGAGTGCTAATTACAAAAACCACAGGAGTAGCTAATGCACAATAATTATTTTGTTTGTACTCTGTACTCTATCCATTACATATTCCAAATATATTTACAAGATGTACTACATATTACATACAAATACACATTACAAATAAGAAATAAGATGACGACCAGGTATTATTATACAGATAATTAGAATGATTTTTTAACCTCTAGCTACGCTGCTAATCTACTTGATTTGATTTGTAAATGCAATGACAATCACACTATAGACTTTTCAATCACTCTATTACGATTTGCGATTTTTTGAAAAGGGAAACAGGAAAAGTTTGTTAGCATACAGATAGCAAATGCAAGTTTGCACACGTAATACAATGGGCAATAGGTAATAGGAAAAACTTGGTAATTGCTAAGTATAATGTATAGTGTAATGGGTAATGATTATTATTCAAATATTCCTGTATGTAAATTAACAAATTAGTGACCATACACAATACACAACACACGTTCATATCCCTGGTTTGTTCATTTGTAGTGGTTTCATACTTCATACTTCATACAAGCATCTCAGTTTGTACATTGTACATTGTACATCGTACATGTGTGTGTGTTAGTGTGTCTGATCTCTGATTAACTTTCTCAATGCCCAAACCAAAAAGCCTGAGTGAATACTGAATAACTGAATAGTCTATAATATATGAATTGCTAATGTACTACAGTATCACACGTACCATAACTAAGATATCGAATTGGTAAAATGTAAAATGCTAACCTAACTATGGTAAAAATTAAAATTAAACGGATCTAACAAAAAACTAACAATACTTTTTGTAAACTTGGTAAGTAAGAAACCACAAATTCTTGAGCACACTCCACCATGAATAAAGAGAAAAGAGAAATAAAATCCGTGTCATTTACACATTATAATCGCACAATAGACCTAAATATATATGCACAATGTAAAATGTACAGTCTACAGTGTATTTGACAGTACAGAGAAGACATTTTCAACACTTTACACTGTACACTGTACACTCCTTTTTTACTTTTATAATATGAAGACAGACAAGCAGACAAGCAGAGAGAAATAAAAAGAGAGAGAAAGAATGCCATCATATCAAAGTCCGAATCATAATTTAGCCACAAACGTTTATCATTTGTAATGGACTGAAATATCATCACGCCTTTTGTATAGATAGATAAATCAACACATTATACATGAGATAAATGTTGAGAGTTTAGAGTTTAGACCACTATTAAAAACTCAAGACTCAAGACTCAAGAGAGACTGATGAAGTCTCGAGATGATTCCTCCGTTCCTCATCCCTCTACTGCACAGAAACCAGAAAACAGAAATAACAAAAAATTAACTTGTATAAAGTATAAAGACGGATAATTGATGACGGCCCAATTGTATATGTTCAATGCCCAATGCACAGTGTACAGCTCTCATGATAGTTTTCTTTTACCTCTTTTTTCAAAAATGAAATTTTTTCAGGAAAATGATAGATGGTAAATGATAAATAATGAATAAAATTAAAGATTAAACTTTTTGTACAGAAACGTAAATACTAAATACGACGTTATTTATGACATATATTATATTCCCATCCTCTTTGTCTGTGTTCATGATCTTTTATAAATGTATAATGTACAAACTGAGATTCTGTCAAACACGACATGTGCAAAAATATCACTGGTCTTTTACCTACTTTTCCTTCTGGTACCGTTTTATTTCCTCCATCGTGTCTCATGTTTCATGTCTGGTCAACTTACAAAGAGACACACTTACTTACGCATAAAAGACAGGCAGGCATTTCCTATGTTTGTATGTTTTTTGCCTTCTATTTAACAATCAAATACAGTGCATTACATATTACATATATTGTTAATACTTATGTATGGAATATGGAATAATAGGTATTTTCCCGCAATTTCCACCACTTTTCTCAGAATTGTGTGAAAACAGTTTTGGGATTCCTGAAGCATTTAACATGTGCTTAATATTATTATTATTATGTAAACTGATTAACTTTTGATGGACAGACAACCTGATTTTCTACCTGAATTAATTAATAGAATTACTTGGGTTGTTTTGTTTGCATGTGCATGTGAGTAAATATGTGTACATATGTATTTAGTATTTGATTGGAGTAATTAAAACTATAGGCTCATGTGGAGCAAAGGGAAGGCATATCACACATCTAATATCATACAAAAACTTAGAACTTACAACTTACACATATAACACGCACTAATTTTTTGGTATTTGATGTTTTCCACTAAACTATTAGTCTTATCAGGAAAGGATCGGTTTTGGCTTCAGTTATTATGTAACACAGCGGAAAATAGTTTAACAAGTGCCTTTACCATCTGTAATCTGTATCCTATATGTATAATACATAAATATTAAATATTACATGATTTTATCACACAATAATACACCTATACATATAATGTATTAGATGTTAGATGTATCCATTTACGAAGAGAAGTTACTTTTTTTGCTTGAGTAAATGTAGTTCAAAAATGTTTAGATAATGGTAAAACGAATAGTACACCGTACAAAGGGCATAGTGATCGATGTGCGAAGCAAATGTAGTGTGTTTAATATAAAGAGTACATGTTATAGAATATAGAATACAAAATACAGAATACAGACTTCCTTACACAAGGCACTGATACAAAGTCAATGCATAAGACGGTGAGAGAGAGAGAGAGAAAAAAGAGAGATAGTAAAAGAAGGATACTGATTAGAAAATTGTTTCGTTCTGTTGACTTTCATTTACTAATGTTTGAATAAGAAGTAGGAACTTGCTCTGAGCAGTGGTCTAAATACTTATACACTATACATAATGACCATAATTTCCATCACATTGTGCTACTCGTATCTCGCACAGACTGTAGACACTAGGCACATCACCCACCTGATGTATCTAGATATCTACATAAATGCGTATATATGCGAATAATGAATAATAGTAGTTTATATAGGAAATGCACGCAATGTACACAATACACAATGTACATTACTGTTTGAAAATGAAACGGAATACAACAATTTCAAATTGTCAAATTATATTGTGTAAGATACATAAGACCAAGAATATTCTTCCAATGATAATTAACAATTTCTCGTGATCCAAACATTCATAATATTGAATGAAAATGAGTAGTTTTTGTTGTTATTTTGCATTCAGCAGCAGCAGTAGCAAAAGATTTTGCCTCACAGTCAAATCTCATATCTGTAGAATAAGAACCAAATACCTTGGAACAGATTATTTGTATTACATGATGGGAGATGAAGAAGGAAGATAAGAAATAAAAATCAGAAAATGTCATAACTCTTTCAGTGTTTAGTTACAAATTACAAACTACAAATTTTTATGATTACATGGAATACAGAATGGCATGTATAATTAACCATGATCCCCATAAGATCAAAAATTCAAATACTAAAGAATAAATGGAAGAGTTTGCAATTCTGAAATGTGCTTGTACTTCCTCTTTCCTCTGTATATTATACTGTTTAATTTTGCTCATAGCAAATGTACTACTCTAACAAAGTTTTTAAGGAGCAAAAGAAGATTGTGATAGTAATTTACATATGCTAAAAAAATGAGTTTCAGTTTCACTCTCTTTCCTTTTTCTCTCCCTTTTCACAATTCCATTGAATATTGACTCGTAGATATCAGTGGTTCAGTCTGATATATACGTATGACTTGTATGGACTATAGGAAGAGTTTTAATAACTTGCTAATCAAATATATAATGAAATTTACATGTTGAATGTGTATAAAAAAGAAATGTAGACAAGTCAAATAAGGACTGTGCAAATTGTACTAACGATATGTCAATACAGCAAAATATACAAATATGGTCCAAAATTGAGGATGACATACTATAGTATTTAGTATGAGTATGTGTGAGCATTTCGTACATGTAACATATAATGTGTACATGACCAGCCTAACATGCTATGCAATATGCAATAACTCAAACTACAGTTGAATCTCCTAAACTTCAAGCTCAAAGCATATTATACTAAACGTGTAAGCATTTTCAAATATAAATTTGTCTTTATTCCTTTAAATACTACGTCATCATGAGCAGTTTTGTTTGTCTATTCTATATTCTATAATGAGAAGAGTGCAAATCTCGAAATTAACTTGTACTCTTTTTACCTATACAGCAAATTACAAATAATACTGATTACAATGTGATTACATCTCTCTATAGTATTTAAAATTTAAGCAGATTATCTATTTACTATAGTGTGTATATTGTATATATAATATATAATGTATCTATTCTCATGGGTAATGTACAATGTGTACACTGTACACATTCTGCTGCTGATTCTCAAAAGTCACAAGGAAAAGATCATTGGCATTCCCATGGTCTTTTTAGTGGATTTGAAGAAAGAAGAAACATTTTGAAGTTCTTCTAGTGTTTTGACTTTTTTTTTGACGATCATAAAAAGTGCAGCACAATTTATTATGAAAACCAGTGGTTAAATAAGGGAAAGAAGGAGGAATGAAGTATAGTTTGCAGCTATTCTTTGTCATTTTAAAGTGTCCTCTATTCAGAAACCGATACGAAGTAGTGAGAGAGAGAAATGGGAGAAAGAAAGATACCAAGTAACTAAACTTATTTGAAAAGTCTCGGCATCCGTCATCCATATGCTTTGTATAAGATATATAGGATGCACAATGTACAAGTTGATGCTCAAAAAGTACATATGGTATAATATAGTATATAGTGTATACGGCTGAAGGCCGTCTTTGAAAAGAAACCGTTGTCTCTATTTCTTTTATTATTATTTTTTGCTTCTCCACAAAATACAAATGGCACATTTGACGACAACAGCTTACAAAGCCGAACTAAACAAATAAATAAACACTGAGTAATCTCATTTTCCATCTTCTTCTTTCTTAAACGGAGTTTTACGGGACAGACAATTGAGAATTGAGACATACAGGTATATAGTACATCATACTTGGTACAATATGTCCATATAATACGTAGTATTTCAGGATTTAAGACTTACTTCTATATTGGGATGCACAATCTTTTTTACCTTATATTCTTTTGAGAGAAATCACTGTTCCTAAACGGAACTACACCGCATAATAAAAATACAAACACATCTACCCAAGTATAAACATCAACAAATATATACCAATGTGATTTTAGACGATTCAGATGAAGAATGGTACAAAGTAAAACAAACACAAGTTGGTTTTTGTACTATATGCTCAACACTCCTTATTCTTATATTGCTATTCTAAATTATTTTATACGCTGTGACTAGTGACTAGTGATATTCAGTATTGAGACGACCTACGACACATATTACTTACCACCACCTTTTATGCATTATGCATTAAAAACAAATGAAAACGATATCCACCTACATATTTAAAAGACATATTATTCATAAAATTTGTCATTACGGTCTTGGTTTCAAAGCTCATCAATTCCCCTACATTTTATGAGTTACACTTATACAAACCTACACTGTAATATGTTCTTGAGATGAAAAATTACAATGTATTCATACAAAAATTTCACACAAAATTTCTTTCTCTTTGTTCATCATTTTACAAATCAAAACTTCCTAATTTTTTTGTGTTTTACGATTTCCAAAAACTAAAAAGGTAAACATACATACAAATTTGTATTGTAACGTGCATATAGGGCTATCTCTTTTTGAGTCTTGCACTTAAATTCGTAAATTTCTTTCATAATTTACATTCCTAAATAATAGTGTACATAGTGGAGATGAGCAACTACACAAATGTCATTCGTTTTAGAAAATAGAAAATCATTAGTATTTTTTGTGCATATTATATATACTAGTTAAAAGATATGGTGAAAAGTAAAAAGTAAGGTTCTTGATTACTTTACAAAAAATAATAAAAATGACAAAAATTGTTATTTTAGCCTAAAATTCACACAAATTGATGGCATTTAACGTTTATTTTTTATTGAGAGGTGGAAACCATTGAAATTTCATTGAAAAGAGTGTTTGAATTTTTTTGGAACCGAGTTTTTTTGTCAAAAGTCGAAAAAACAAAAGCATCTTTTATTCTGATTTATTTAATTTTTGAACAATAGAATTGTTAACGGTTTGTAGTACATATATTATTCATTTTTGTATCCTTTTTAATCCGATCAAAATTCTTCAAGACTGCACTTGACCTTGTGAGACTTATCTATGTAAAAGCATTTTAGTTGTGTATTTGCATAATACATTTCTTTTGTTGTGTACAAAAATAATACATGTTCTGTTTTACTTTTTTTATTTGTAGATTTAAACCAGAGAAAGTCCAAAGAAGACCAGTGCAAAAATTAAAATGGAACCCAAGGTGGGGTCGAGGATCAATGACAATCGCAGGCGATTTATTTTCATGCTCACATCCAGTTATCCAAGGAACACAAAGTATGAACAACTACCCGAATAATTTTGCTCCTCTTCCGGCACTTCCACTTGAGTCCGAATCTAGAGTTTCTTCAATGACGATTGCAGACGTTAGTCCACGGATTGCAGTTAAAAAAGTAAAAGCCTTTTATTATATTTGCATTACTAATAGTAATAATAATTGTTTTTGATTCCTTTTGCATCGTCCAAAAAGAGAAAGATAGAGAGAAAATAAATTAATATAATATTCTTTTTACAGGTTTTATTACTATATGAGCATGCACAGCACAGAGATGCAGCTACTTTTATCCAAAAATTAAGTGTTGGTACTTTTCGAATAATTCTGAGAGAGCTACCAATGGACGTTTTTATTGATTCTATGCCACATAGTTTACCCATTATGGAGGCTCTTTACACAAAGGTATGATTTAATATTCTGTTTTAATAGTAATTTAAATTTTTATTAGCATAAAAGATAAAAGAGTCCGTACTGAGAAAAATGTGATACAACAACATTCCACTATTTTTTTCTATTTTTTAAACTGAACAAAAAATGTTTGCATGTACACGCAATCTTATTACACAACTGTGCATGTGTATTAGTGTAGCATGTTATTTTTGATTTTTTAGTAATAATAATAATAATTATTATTATTGTATTTGTTTGCTTTAGATATTTACCTCAGATGGTCCTGGCGTGAATCTTAAACCTCTCAAACCCGAATCCGTCATCATGCACATGGTCAAATTCTTTTCAAGAGAGGATCTTTCGGTAAGAAAAAATTATAAAGGTTTCACTTTCAATCATTTTCTTGGCATTTCATCTGATTTAGTTTAGAGTTCTTTTGATCGTCAAATGTTATAAATTCAAGGAGAATTTATATTATGATATGTAGGTATACATATAATATACTTTTGCTTTCTATCCATTCTCTTTATATCCTTAGGAGAAGTATAGTATCGATAGAAATAATGATTACCATCATAATTACATAAATATTTGATGATTATTTTTCTCTTGGGGGTATTTGAATTCATACATAAGATATTGTTTGTACAGAACATGATTTCCTTACATACAGAAAGCACTAAAACACTTTATATTGTATCAAGACAATAATAATAATAATTATTATTTTTAATGATCTAATGGTGTAGAATATTTTGTTGATGATTTAAAAATTCTACACATAAAATGCAAAAGAGCTATAGAAGAAGAAAAGAGGAGTGATCAGCAAAGAGATGAGCATGTAATACATTATTGGCATTGTATAAGTACCTGTATAATACACATGCCAAGTAAAATGCAAATATTTAATGTGTAAAATATAACTAAATAATAAATATATTGAGACTTAGACCCATACAAGGCTAACTGTACACACCTTTATAAACATTGTTTATTTGCTACCCACAAATTATGATTATAATAGTAATAATTATTGTATATTTATATGATGTTTGTGAGAATCATGATCAGATTTCTGTGTCTCACATCTTTTACATAATATATCTGGTTTAACTTTTTGACCAGTGATAAACTTACTATAAACAAAGTTTTGTATTGTAGGAACACGTTTTACGTTTTATTACTATACAATGCATGAACCTTGATTCGTATGCAGTATGAATCATGTATAAACCTTAAATAAGTTAAAAATGCTCTGGGGGTGCTAGAATAGAAACCTTAAAGGCAATGAATATCTAAACGAATCATGAAAGTGTAAAAAAATAACTGAAGGAGAAAATGTTCATGTTCAAAATTGTATAATATTATATAGATCTAATATCTATAATATGTATCGAGGTTTTGGTTGTATGTAGGCATTGATTTTGACAACATTTTATACAGTTGTTGTTTTACATACTGTAAAAAGTAAAAAGATAAAGTTAGTCAAAAAGATAGAAAGCTTTAAATATATTATTGACTATTGACTGCTTACTGCGAATATTATATATACATACATGTCCAATTTATCCTTTATTTCCTATGTACAAGAACTATTGTATATATATAGACTGGACTTTGTTTATGATTAAAGAAAGAGACTGCCGTTTATAATTTTCATTGGTCTTACTGTATAAACTCTGTACTACATGTTTCTTTTTTCTATTCCGCCATATTTTCTCAATCATTTCATTGTCACATTGGACATGAAAACGGTAGGGGTTCACAGCAGTCTCAATGTAGTTAAAGAAAGAAGAATTTGAAGAAGAGAAAATATTATTGCCAGTTGCCAGTGTGTACATATGTACACAGGTATGCATGTGCACAACAAAGATGGATATTGTAATAGACAAGTCGTTAATTTAATGGCTTCTTCAAATTTTAAATGGACTCTCTTTGATGATTTTTTTTTCTTTTGTAAAATGACCCATACTATTATTTTTAGGTACTATAAGTATTTTTCTAGAATGTTGTTGGTTGTAAATATATAGGAGAAAAGAACACAATGCTAAAGTAATGAAATTTTAATAATAATTTCTTGAAAAGCTAGGACGAGTTATATGATATATC
>JABASP010002787.1:0-17745 GCA_019776565.1 Sminthurinus signatus | reverse complement strand
TTCTGTTTATAAAGGAGCGGGGCCTGGCGGCCCCGCTCAATAATTATCATGACCTTTTTTAACTAATAAATAAATAATATTTAATTTTTCATACAGACACAACATACAAGTCACAAGTGGGCTCATTTCAAATTATTAAGCAATTCCAGTCGGGCTGTACACATTCACGAATTATTCGGACGAATAATATTCTACTTTCAACTAACAGTGGACAATATGTTCACGATCGTGATCGCTTAATCTCAGTTCTCAGTTCAACTTCCCCACGTATGAAATACAATTATAATCTGTCATGGACACTCGTCACCATTCACCACAAGCCACAACAGAATAAGTCCAGCAATACTAATATTTGTCATTGTACAATCAATATAATATACTTCTCCAACACCGAAAAAGATCCAATATATTCAATATCCAGTATCCATAATATATATAATATATCCTCCCACTTATTCCAGCTGAGGAGATAAGAGATGAGAGGAAGTAATAGAAGAGGAGGAAGAGGTGGTGGAGAAAGGATCTCAAGTGTTTTTTGAAGGGTGCTGGAAGTTGTCTCATTTCTCATTTATTCCCTTTCTTCCTCATCTCCGTCCTCCATCCTCCCTTGTTTTCTTTTGTCTTTGTCTTTGTCCTTTCTCGTCAAGTGTGTTTTCTGTTTTGTGTTTTCTCCTGGGATCTGGGATGATCTGAATTCTGAATTCAAGATCCAGGAACCAAAACCCAAATCCTCATTGAAATCCACAATCCACAGGACTCTTAATTCTGTACAGTGTATACTGAATTGTCGATATTGGTATTGCTATTGCTATTGATATTGCTTCATCTCGTCATTGGCATTGTCTCATCTCCGTCTCGTTATTATCTTCATCGTCCCAATTCCCAGCAGCCAACCATTTCCGCTCATCTTCTTCCTCCCTCTGACTATAAGGATAAAGTGTATGGCTAACGCTGGATTCTCAATTCTCCAATTTTATCGTGTGTTATAAAATATAATATATTATTATCATTCCTGTTCAGCCTCAACTCTCAACTCTCAAGACTCAAGTCGAGTGTTTCATTCAACACTCAACATTCAGGAGTAAAACAAAAACCAACTGTGTTCTGTTTTGTGTGGATATTGTATACAAATACAAATACAAAATACAAGTGTAGTGTTTATATTATACTTACTTCAATCCTTTATACACTAGATTCTGGATTCTGGACAGATTATTTCCATGTAATATTGGAAATTGGAAATTGAAAATCGACATAGAAAGTCTTTAGGGTTTACAAAGTGTTCAGCTTGGAACTTGGAAAATTCAAAGCTAAAAGCTCCAAGCTCATTGTCAGTTGTTAGTTGTGTGACTTGTTTTGTCTTTTGTCCACCACCAACCTTGTGTGTTTGTCTTTAATTTCTACTTTCTACTTTCTACCTTTTGAGTAAAACTCACAATTCACAATTCATAATCGTCAGGGATGATAATACTTAATGTGTATAAAATATAAAGTATAAAGCAAAGTGTGCTCTGATCATAATATTTAATATTTACCTTGTGCATTGTGTATCACAAATTAAAATAACCAGGAAATGAGAACCACAGACTGAAGACAAACGACAGCCAGCATCCGACATTCAACATTTTAATCCCAAAAGGTGCAAACTTGGAACTGGGAATTTGGGTGTGTTTTGTATTTTCTGTAGTGTGGACTGAGTAAACAACATGTGGTGAAAATGAAATTTGAATGTTTACTCATACTTGTGTGGACGGTCAAAAGTGTGGACGTGCTCCCGCCGCTCATCCGGATCGGTAAGATAATCTTTAATCTTTTGTCCACTTTCTCTCTATTCTCTGTTTTCCTTTCCGTGTAGTGTCTAGTGTGTAGTGTGTAGTTTGTACTAAGGGAATTTGATTCAATATTGGTTGAATTTTGGGGTTTGCGGTTGAAATCTAAACTGATCTGATCCTGAGGTGTGTGACATGCAATCGGTGTAATGTGTAATATTTTCCAGCTCCTGAG
Organism: Sminthurinus signatus; assembly: GCA_019776565.1. Classification (NCBI taxonomy): domain Eukaryota; kingdom Metazoa; phylum Arthropoda; class Collembola; order Symphypleona; family Katiannidae; genus Sminthurinus; species Sminthurinus signatus. The sequence goes on along the minus strand of JABASP010002787.1, from coordinate 15,741 downwards.
TCCTCAGTATAGACAATAGAAAGTAAACGTCAACTGTAAAGGGTGTGTAAAACATAAAACAAACAGAAAACAGACAAACTGAAATCAACATGTAAAATTTGAGAGTAGTACGAAGTGATTGCAAATGACAGTAAACAGTACATAGTAAATAATCTCATATTTTGTATTTTGTGAAACAGGAGAGCTAAAAATGCTTCGGGGTGAAAAAAGAAAGGGAAAACTCTCCCTGTTAAGTTGCCCTTTTTTTCAGCTGTTTTGTGTATCATGTATTATGTTTCGTGAATTTGACAGCATGCTGAATGTTTTGATGCAGATCCCTTTGAATTTTTAACCCGAGGAATCCATGAAAAATTCAAGAGTAAAACAAAGCTATATAACTTTATTATATTAACTTTTGAGCTTATTATATCTCCGAAAGTTTATGGAAAATGGAACATTGAAAATTGAAACACTTGAAATAGTTTTGTCGTGTATTTTTATATATCTTTTTATGCCAATTTGATATTTATTATTTATTTGATGTTTCAAGTTTTAAGGATATGCTCAATAATTTTATCACTGAAAACTTAAAAGAAAGTTTGAAATAGTATCACTTGAAAACTTGAAAGCTTGAAACAGTCATAATATTTTACACTACAAAAAATACAGGATACAAAAATACAGTAAAAGTTAGCAAAAAATGTAGTGTTTAGTGTAAACGCGTATATGGATTATTTACAACCCGTCATAAACTTATAATCCGTAGTGAATTCATGCACAAATACAGATTACAGATACAAAAGAATAAACTAGGAATAAAACTGAATATCTGTAAAACAAGGGGACGTCTGTGTGTCATCCATCTTTTATCTTTCCCATACATAAATAGTAAATAGACATTTACTTTTTACGTTGTACAGTGGGGATTGTGCATACTGAAATTTGCTTATTTATAATTCGTAGTGTTTTCATTCATTTGTTTAGAGTTTGGATTTTGGATTTCAGACAAAAGTAAAGATACAAAACATTCAACAAACATGTTATAAAGAAAAGCCTGTAGATTTTAAATTATTGTAAATATTATAATCTGCATTGTTATGTTATCCAACTCTACTGTTTACTCTTTACTACTTATCCAGAATCTACGTCTCTTTATTTAAAATTATTGTTTGAATGTGGGCTTTGGATTTATCCACAATTGTACAAAATACACATTGAGATTTTAGATACTATCAAATTTATTTATTTCTCTCTTTTGTACATCAATAAGTAAATGCAGCATTCTATTGTGTATGTAGTATGTTGAGCATTGAGTATTGAGCATGGAGAATTGAGTATATAAATTTCCATTTGGATGCCAGCTTATCATCAGAATTCAGAATCCATGTACAATTTTCAATGTACAATGTTTGGCGTACTCGTCTAATGTGTGTTTTTAGATACAAAATACAATATTTGGTACTGTGCCTTTTGAATGGTGAATGGTAAATGGTGAATGAAAATCCGAGTGTAGATTTCCCGATTACAGGAATTTATTATATAAATTGACGGTAATTTCCTTACTCGTGGACAATCTAATTCGTTCGTGCTGATGAGCAATATTACCACGTAGATTGTGAATCATGCATCATAATATCAAATGTAGAACACAGAACATGGACAAAACAAGCCTCATTTGTACTTTGTACTATTTAGAATGCCATAATATTATACTAGTATTATGTCATATTGATTCACAAAAGAAGCACACATTTTAATATTTGTTTCCTTCACCCTCATTCGCTGTGACTTGTGACTTGTGACTTGTGACCCACAATATTATTGCTCATTTCATATTTAATGCCTCGTCTGTAAAAAGATTGGATTGGTTTCTGAATGTTGACCATTGGGCATTGGCCCTTTTACTTTCATCTTTCATCAATATTTTTTGTCGTGATCCAAATGATCTAATACGTAAAGAAAGTATTAACACTGAAAATCATGTGTTCTTCCATTTCTTGAATCTCCTATGAAAATTATTTAATTAATCAGTAATTAGTAATCGGATAAAAAACAGAGATTTTACGGGGGTTTACTTTCAATTTTCAATAGAAGTTGATTTATTCTTTATCCTTGATCTTGTAATCTTGTCTTAGGTTTTGTTCCTGAATGAACGATGAAAAAGAAGGAAATGTGACTAGAGCGGATGAATAGTTATCATAAGAAAGTCTGTAGTCTGTACATTGTACATGGTATTTTATCAAATCTCATCACATCTCACATCACATGATGTTGCATCTAATATCTAATCAAATGAGATTAAGAGGAATCAAGAATCAAGAGCAATGCCAAGAGACGAAGAAGAAGAAAAGAGACGGAGACATGCTACAGGAAATCCCATTTCCCCCCTAAAATCACGGAATGAAATGAAATGGGAAATGTACTTTTTCTTATCGAGTCACATGCGACAAGGGACAAGAAATGAGAAAAGGAATAAAGGGAAAAAGTAATCGGTAATCGGTAATAGGGAAAGTGAGGAAAATATAGAAAAGTGAAAGTTTTTTCATCACCTTGCCCCTTGTTCCTTTTTCATTTAATTATGTTGTAGGTTGTAGATATGACGAGTGTGATAAATACCTCGTCATTGGCATTGCCCTCTTTATTACAGATACTTTTCTTACTCTATTCTGTTCACTTTACTCAAGATCCTCAACCTTCGATATGACATGGTAGTCTAGAGTCTAGACTACTCCTACTTTTGCTATTTGCTATTGTGAGGGTTGAATTTATTTTATGGTTCGCATGTCAAAAAAACTGTGCTCAGTGAGCATTTCCCCCCTTCCGTTTCTTTTTAGATTTGACATTATTTCCCATGTACACTCAACACTCCACACTCCACACTCAATCTTCCATCCAACAAAGATGCGATATATTATACGAAAAGATACGGCATTACTCCTATTCTCTCAAGGCTCAAGTCTCAAGGTATTCTTCAATGCAATCCAATACAATGTAATGTAATGTCCTTGTTTCCAGTTTCCATCTAATGGCTATTCTTCTTCTTTTCTTTTTTTCTTCTTCGCTATTTTTACCTCGACAATTTTCCTTCCGCCGTCCTGAAAGAATTGGAATAGAAAAAAGGTATAAAACCCTGCTCATTTCACTTACTGACTGCTGAATGCTGACAGTAGAGGAAAAAGGTGAAGACAAGCTCAATCGTAATCGTACGCGTACTCGTAATATTTCTATGGATGTACTTTCTCATTTGCAAAACTCTCCGCTCCAGACTTTTTGTTTTTTGTGCTGTATTTATTATCCAGAATCAGAAAACTTGCGAAGCCAAAGCCAAAGAGAAAGTAAAAGTGAAAGTGAAAGAAAATTTACTTTTACTACACCGAGAAAAATGTACAAGGCGGGAAAGGAGAGGATTTTTTTGGATTGTTTACACAAAAAGTTTGAGCAATAATAGAAAATTTTAGTAATATTCTTTTGCCATTAGAATAAAAAAAGTTAAGTCAATTCAATGAACAATGAACAGTGAATGTGCGTCAACGCTCTTTTACTCTTTTACCCTTTTGTATTTGAGTACCTGTCGGATGCTCAAGGAACAAGAAAATACCCTTGCTTCAATGTTCAATGTTCAGTATCGAGCAATGCAGAATGCAGAAGCGTCGTTTCGTTTCTCATTGTTGTAAAAACGTGAAAGCGATTGCTGGTTGTTTGAAATTGAAACTTTAATGTAAGATAATTTACTTTTGTTCAAAAAGAGTTTTGACATTTTTTATTATGAGTGAGACTAAAAAGGCTCACAATTCAAGATACCACAGTAAATTATGAAACAGTTTTCTTATTTTTATTCCACATTCCACCCCCATTCTACAATTACGATTTTACGATTACGGTTACGATCAGTTTAGTTCATAGTCCATTTCATTTTTTATAGGCTTTCACTTTCAAGTGGTCGTGAGTCTGGAGTTTTGACGTTTGACATTTGATGTTTGATGCAGAATCTTCAAACAACACATTTACAAACTACACATTACACATTACAAATAGATAGCATTTGAATGTGTTATGTGTGATGGGAAATTTGCATAAAATAGTAAACATTTCCCCACTGTTGATTTTAATGGTACAAAATCAAAAAGACTAGAATGTAGAAAAGTTAATGTTTTTAATGTCTCCTTTTTCTGTCCAAAGAAACCAAAAAATCATGGATAAAAGGAAGTTGAGAAAGGAGTTTAATCATTAATCATTAATCGCATGTAGAAAGTAGAAAGTAAAATGCTTTTTCGTCTTTAACCCTCTTTTCTCATCCCATTTATTTTTTTGTGTCAGAAAGCAAAGAAACAAAAAAAAGGACTTTTCAGGTCTTCGTTTCTCGTAGATATTTTTCATTGTGGTCTGATTTCGGTCTGTTTGTATTTTGTATTTTGTCTCACACAGCGTACAGCGTACGCACTTTTACCAGTATAAAAATCACATTAAATGTATTATCATATCCAAACAGAGTATACTTTTGAACGCTCATACAGCTTTTCACAGAGAAAATCCGGAGTCATCTTGTAATTCTGAGGTTTTTACGAGCTGTAGATTCTAAATTCCTATTTATTGTGTACTTTGGTCTCTCGAATCTGGACTCTGGGCACTAAATTGGAATTTTATGCATCAGGAATTAGAATTTTATTTGGACGTTGGATTATCGAGCATGTAAAACATAAAACATAAAGTAGGAAATCCTTGGTTACTATTTACTCTTTTACTCTCCACTCTGCAAATAAGTGTGTGTTCAATGTTCAATGTTCATTTGACATTTGACCTCTATTTCCAATTTCCATTACACAGTTTACAGTTTAGATACTAGATATTAGATATGCATGTCAACTTGTTAGTTGTTAGTTGCCTTTTTCAGCTTGTAACGAAAAACGAAAAGGATAAGCCGGAGCTTACAGCGGCCATATTATTTCACATTCTCCAGCTTGTGACTTGTAGTTTTTCATTTGTAGCTTTTTGAAGACATGGGAAAATACTGTATTCTGTACTCTGTACACTGCTGTAGATTGGAGATATTCCGAGAACAGGGAAAAGTACAGATAGAAAAACAGAGATAAAGATAACAGGAGATTTAACTGGACTTGATGGTCGGTCGTTTTAGTCCTTGCTCGTTGTTCCTCTTTCCATCTCTTCATCTGACTGTACTGTGTAAACTAAACTCGGTTCATAGTCCAAGATCCACAGAGTTTCAAAGGACAAACGGCAAACGGTAGATAAAGTAGAAACGTAAAACAGCATAAAATGCTCCCACTGCGAATCAAGACTGTGGAGACTCCAGGCTGGAGCATAGGAAATCTTGAATGTTGAATGTGTAATCTATGAGGAATCTGAAATCCCTCCAAAGTTAAAGCCACTTTTGGCTCCGCTTTTACAGTTTGCAAATGTGCTTATTTACAGATTATGTGGATGAGACCGAAAAGACCACAAGAGGTTTGCGGTTGATTTCTCAACTCTCAACTCCCAACTCCCAACCCTCGACCCTCAACCTTTCTAATCTTTTGTACCTACAAAGTACCGAGTACATACTTTATTTACTGTACATTGTACTTTGTACAAACTGTAGCGGTCGTTGGTCGTTGGCGTTTCCGATTTTCCATATTGACGCCCTACAGCTCTCTACTCTTGAGTCTCGATTCTTTACTCTTTGCCATGAAAATGGAGCATGGAGGATTTTGAGCCACTTTTAACTATTAAAAAAGAAAAAAGACGTGGGCTAGAGAAAACAGAGAATGACAGATAAATAGAAAAGTTGTGGACTAGAGGAGCGGATTTGCACTCTCTTTCTCTCTCTCTCTCTTTCTCTTTTGCATAGTCAATTAGGAAAGTTAGAAGTTTAATCAAGGACGAGCAAGAAAAGGGAAGGAGAAGGGATTTAAAGGCTCGCCTCCAACACTCTTCACTCTAGTACATTCTACATTCTAGATTTCTGTCACGCTCATAAACATGACAATTTTCTCTTCTTCTACTTTCCTCTCGCTTTCCCTCGGTCTCCTTTAGATGTGTATTATATACATTATATACTAAACTCCTGCTTCTCTAGACTGGAGAATCTAAACTGTAGACTCTTTTGCTTCTCTGGAGGACGGGGGAGAAAAAGAAAAGAAAAAGAGAGTTGAGCCCTTCATCATTTCTCCGGCGGGTTTTTCTTCTATTGTCTTTGTCTTAGTTTCTTAGTTTGCCTGGGTTTGGCTTGGTTTGGTTTGGTTCTTCGCCTCGCCTTTGTTTTGTCTTCATCTTCCTCTTCTTTCTCTTCTTCTCCGCTTTCCTTGTTCTTTATCACAAGAATTGTGGAAGGAGGATTGCAGATTGGAGATTCCAGATTTTAGATTGTAGACTAGAGACTAGAAACTACAGACTTTGGAGTTGAGACTGTAATAATATTTTCTATAGAAGGTTTTGTGTTTTGTAGTTTGTATTTTGTACCACTGCTACATATTACATGTAGAATGTGGTGTTATCAAACAAAACTCATCCTTTTCTTCCTCTGGATTCTGGATTCTCTTCATTGATATAGTTATATTCATAGTCATCATCATGTTGCTATTTATTTATTTTACATAATAATTATGCATTATTATGCAGTGTGTATTGTATATTATTGTATCTTACTCGAGAGTCGAGACTTTGCAATTTGCAACCCACTAAACTCATTGTCAAAAGAAAACAAGAATGAAGACGACGAAAGAGGAAAGAGGAAACTGGAGAAGCAGAAGTAGAAGAAGTAGAAGAAGAAGGAAGAGATGATAATAGAGAGCGAAGTGAAGAGAGCACACCATCAACATCATCATCACCAAAAGTAAAAGCAAAAGCAAAGCAAAGCCAAACCAACTTTTTCATCCCATTTCCCTCGGGATTAGATTTAATCTGATCATAATTTCTCCCTAATAGCTTCGCTTCCCCTTCTTATTCTTCTTATTCCTGTTCTTCCTCACAAACACAATAAGAAAACAAAACAAAACACAATAACAATTAACAATAGGAAATGTGGGCACAAAATACAAATACAAATACAATGTACAATTCAAATTTATTCAGAGAAAACGTAAACATGTTCAAATTTCAAATTTCAAATATTGGATTTGGATTCAACTGGATTGAATTTGGATTTGGATCTTCAATGAAGCTGTCAAAAGATTCTTCTATTTTTATAGAGTCAAAGTAACACAATTCATTGCTTTTTAATTTTTAATCAAAAAGGTGAAAAAGTATTATGGAATTTATAAATAAAATCTAATATTCAGTATTCAATGTTCGAAGGAGAAAAAAAGCTTATTTGTTCGGCTTTTGGTGATTCCGATTCCTATAATAAATGAATGAGCTTATTAAGTTTAACCTTTAGGAGAGAAATAAGAAGCTTTCATCTACCTTTCATAAAAATGAGCCGAGTGTCGGGTGTGGACATTAAAAATTGAAACTGTTGGTCAAGCTTTGAGAACTGTTGAAAAGAAGTATAAAGTATAATGTATAATGAAGTGGAGAAAGTAGAAAGTAGAGTATTTTTGGCATTTTTAGTAGGACTTTTTCCATTGTAAAGATTGACGTCGTATCGATGTCGATGTCGATATTGATATCGATGCGAATTCGCTATCGGATTATGTGGACTATGGACTAGACTACAGACTTTTGTGACGGATATTTTATGCATTCTTTATTCTATTTCCTTTCTCCTTTCACTCCGCACTCCACACTCAACAGCCAAAAAGTTGAAAGAGACTGGCTTTTCTTCTTCTTTCATTCATACTTTTCATACTTCATACTTTCTACTTTCTACTTCCTACTTTATTCTTGATCATCCCCATTGGGGATTTACTTCCTCACTTTTTGAGCAACCAAAAAGACTTGTATAGAATATATTACATGATATAAAATATAAAAAGTAAAAAGTAGAAAGGGTTGTCTATATCATAATATATATTACATACTAAATACACATAGAAAGATATTGAATAGATATATATTATATATCTCAACTCTCTCGGCCTCTTTCATGTTCTTTATCATGGAGAAAGTAGAGAAAGTGGAGAAAGCGAGAGAAGCGAGATCTCCTCTCACTGTTTACCTATCTATCTACTATCTATGAATTCTGCATATAGAATTTCAACATCTCTATCTTTCTCTTACTCTTTTCGATTCTCGCTTCCTTTTTCTTTACGAATCCGACTTTCTCCCTTCTTTTCTTGTACAGATTATACAGACTTTTGAAAAGATCCTCAGAGATCAACAAGATAAAGAAGATGAAGAAGGTGAAGAAAAAGGGAGAGTTGGATTTGGAGTTGGACTTTTCAATCAATATTATTTCCAATCTATTTATTCCTTGTCCCTCTTCACTCTTCACTAAATTCTGCAGTGTCCGTTTTTCACGGGTAGCTTTTCAACCGCATTAATAATAAGTAATAAGCCTGTCTTATTTAATAGAGATAATAATAAGAGCTAATATAATAATAATAATAATAATAATAACTTTTGTACAATAGGGAGGCTACTAAATATTAATGATAATAATTATTGTTACTGGTCGCGGTGATTTTTGAGTTTTGAGTATTGAAAGTTGACAGTCTTCTCGACTTAATTTTAAGGAGGCTCTACTAAATATTGATTCTTTTCACAATTGGCAACTTTTGTAAATGGTGAAAGGTAGAAAAAATGGAGGGTTTTATTTTTTTGTAAAAAGAAAAGGGGGTGAAAAAACAAAAGCCCAAGCTAAGTAGGAAAAAGGTGCAAAAAGGTGTGTTGAAAAGTAAAAGTCAAAGGGAACAAAAATATGAAGAGTGAAAAGTGACACAAAAAAAGTGGGAAATGGAAAATAAAAAGAGTGGAAAGAATTTTAAAGGAAAGATTTATTTTTTTCTTTATCTTTTGCTACTTGTTTCTTGTTCCTTGTTTCATGTGGCTGATCGAAATGGATGGATGGATGGATGAGAATGTAGAATGTTGAGGGCGTGAAGAGATTTTGAAAAAGTTACATCCGTTCGGAAGTTCCCCTGTAAATTGTACACTGTACATTGTACATATTATATGGAGAATGGAGAATTTATATACGTACTTTTGTAATGAAGAAGAAGGGGAAAGACAGTGAGAAAAAAAAGTTGAAGGTTTTGTTCCTTGTTCTTTGTCGGTTTCCGTTTTGGTTGTTGGTCTTTTAAGTGTGTGTGTGTCTTGGTGTGTCCGTGAGGTCTAAAAGAAGAGTGGCTACAAGAATTCTAGATTCTAGATTCTCCTGCTTGAAGCTGTGGACTCTGGGCTGTGGATGCTGCAGAATGGCAAGCAATAAAGTTTGATTGTGTTCACACGGTCCAATTCATCCACTCGACTGCCTGGAACCTGGAACTAAAAGAGTACATTGTGTGCAAACTGGAAGCTGGATGATGCCTGGAGAGGAAGTAACTTTCCTTCTCCAGGAAATTCTCCCAGTCAAACTCGACCACCCAACCTTTGTTTTCCCACAAAACTCATACTCACTTTCCACTTTTCCTCTGTCGAGTCTCTAGTACAGAATGTGGACTTTGGGTTTTGAAGGTAGAAAAGGACAAAAAAGTACTTGCTATTTGCTATTATACGCGATAAAAGATAAAAGTCAAATTTATCTCGAGTCTCCTCGAGTTTCGAGTTTCGAGTCTGGAGGAACTGAAAGAACAGAACAATGTCCGATATTTTAATCTCAAACTCTTCAATTCCTCTCTCAATTCTCATCTTTCAACTTGCACTGGAATTGACCATCCACCATCGACCGTCGACCATCGACAATATACATTATATATGGAGATATTGGACCTACTTTTTTGTAGTAAACACTCAACACAAAACACAAAACACACCCTTTAAAATCTATCTTTTTCTATTTTCTATATCATCATCATGATACTAAAACTTAATCTGCAACAACAATACAAAAACAAAAACATGCTCAATAAAGAGAAGAACACTTTCTTTTGGTTAAAATGGTGCAAATTGCAAATGTTCAGCGTTCAAGATTGTTCAAGATAGATGAAATTGAAAGGGGCGAATAGGACATCAAGTAAATCGCCAATACACAATAGACAATAGACGTCGTTCGTTGTGTTTTTGTTTGTACATTTTGTTCAAAGTGCACACAAAATGTTACGATTAGAGTTTACAGCTTGGAGCATCTTGTAGTCGTTTGTCCGTTGTCCATTGTCTGTTGTTGGTTGTCGGTGTGAGAATTTAATGTACGACTGGGCTGTTTGCTGTCTTTTTCCACAAAACACGAAACACAAAATAGAAAAAGGAACGATTAGTACAAAACACAAATGATTTTGATTCCAACAACTTGGAACATTTCCGCACTTTTATGTTTCTTTCCCCATTTTCCTTCTCTTGTTTTTCCTGTTTAGAGTTGAGAGTTGAGACATTTTTCTCGACTCTCCAAACGGTATTTTGTTTTGTTTCTTTTATTTCTTTTATTCCTCTAATTTCCTTTTCCGTTCTGTTGAGGCTCGATGCTTGATGCTCGATGCTCGATCGACCGTCGATATTCGATATCCATCCAAAATCCAAAAGTTGTTCTTTTCTCATTCTTCTAATTCTTTTATGGATTTTACCTCCGGGAAAACACCGGCCTTGTCTTTACCTTTTGGCTCTTTTCTGCTTTCTCTTGATTCGTGATTCGTGATGCTTGATTCTTGTTTCTTGATTAATCACATTTCCGCTCCTTTGAACTGTTGATTAAACGGAAGAAAATGGTGGAATATTACCGTTTGACCCAGATTCCGAATCCGAATCCGATTCCAATTCTGATTCTACACGCAAGATTGGAAATTCTCGAGATCTAGAATCTAGATTTGTCCAATTAATAATCTTGTTCGTTGCTGCTCCTTGATTTTCCTTGATTTTCACGGGATTCACGAAACAGGAACAGCTTGAAGCTCGGAAAATTCTCATGTTAGTTTCTTACTTTTTGTTGTTGTTTTTGTGTAAAATAATAATAGAATTTTGAACATAATGAGCATTTTCTCACAACTCACAACAAAATGTAAAGATCAAAAAGTCTCAAAAACTATACTGTTGTTCAAATCTCAAAGCTCAACTCACAACTCTCGAAATTCAAGGCTCAAGATTCACGACTCGAGTTACTTGTTATTTTTTTGTTATCAGTAATTACATATTTTGATCATGTTTTATTTTTATTCTTATTTTTATTTTACACAATAAAAAAATACTCCTCGTAAAACTTGTTGTAATTCCTAATAATTCCAAATTTCTTTACTGTGTTAACACAAGACACAAGACACAAAAGTCACCATGCACAAGTTTGCTTGTATTTTTTGTACTTGTATAAAATTTTATTGTTTATTTTATAGTAGTAAATAATATCATCATCTGCTCTATTATCTGCAGACGTGCTTTACACTGTACAAAATGTACAGAGTAAAAAGTATAAAGATAGAGACTCAAGAGTCAAGAATCAAGAATAAAGTAAAAGAAGAAAATGAGTAGAGAGAAAAAGGAAAAGGGAACTGACGTTATTTTCATATCTTGATATTTTCAGATTCAGATTCTGAGATTTTTGTGAGCTGGCAGCTGGTAATAAAACAGAATATTGTTTTTTATCATGATGCAATCTACAATCTAAAATCTACAATCTGCATGTATTTAACATTTAATGGTGGAAGAAAAGAGAGAGAAAGAGAGAGAAAGTGAGCATCTTGTTGTAACTTGTAATGAATCCCAAAGAGCTTGTTTTACGACCGGAGAACATTAACATTATGACTCCCACTCCGTCTTCTTCTTATTTCTTCTTCTTCTTCTTTGAATTCGGAATTCAACTGAAAACTCAAAAGTAAAAGCTGGAGGAAATAGACATTTTCCATTCACATTTTAGATTCAGATTCCAGATTTGAGATTTCAGAGGTTATAAAAATAAACCGGTAAATTTAGGATTGTTGGGAAATGATGTGATTCCTGAGAAATGTGAATGGTGTAGAAGATGGAAAACTTTGCCTAGTTTCTAGTTTACCTTGTCGTAATTTACTGGATGAAGAAAACAAAAGTGGAATAATTGATATTAAAACAAAGGATAAAATATACAAAAGTGGGAAAGAACCTTGGGCTGAAAAGTGAAAAGTGAATGAACATGAAAATGATGAAAATGAAGCGAAAAGTGCTTTATCTGTATTAAAGAAACTAGAAAGTAGAAAAGAGAAAATGCCTGTTGGAAAAGGAAGTAATAAAGAAATATTATAAAGACGCTCACTTCCATCATCATTGTCTCTCTTTTCCGGAACAGAGATCTAGAATCTAAGATCTACAATCTGGAGAATCTGGAAACTTGAGACTTGGAACTTGAGGCTGGAGTGTGAAAAGTGGGGCTGAATGAGCTGAAATGAGGGAATGAGTGAGCGGGAAAAAGACAAAAGACAAAGACATGAACAAGTACAAAAGACAAAGGACAGTCACAAATGACTCCATTGGTTTTCATTGCTCCAGTTGAGTAGAGTTGAATGTTGAGTCGAGGATTGGGCTGAGTTGAGCCGAGTTTAGTTGAGTTGAGTTGGTGGGCGATTAAGAGATTTATGTGAGCGACGTGACGATCATTTGATGGAAAGTGTCGAGTTCCCGTCTGTCTATCTCGCTCTATATACTGAAGTATAATGTACAACGTGCAATGTGCAATGTAGAATCCTAAATATATAGCAAATATAGCAATGCCAACTTAAAGTGTACATGAAATCAATTGGACTCGGAGGACTTGTGACTTGTGACTCCTCTCGACTCTCAATTCTCAATTCTCGATTCTCAATGACTCTGAACATTTCCGCTGGGAATTGAATCAACTTTAGACTTTACACTTTATACGACTTGTTTTTTCCCCCATCAACGTCTTGGAAAAACACTTTATACTTGTTTTTAATACCTCTTTTAAACACTTGAACTCGACCTCGGACTTGAATTTGAAAACGTTGAACGTTACAGTTCGGAGGTTGAAGTTTAGCTGGTGCTGTTGTGTAATTTATAGCCTGTTCAATTCTCAATGACAGTGACTGGGAGAGTGCACTTGAGACTTGAGATTTCAGAGTTGAGAAATTAAAAGCTAAACGTGATCTCGCTCTTCTTCTCTTTATTCTTTATACTTTATTCTTTATTCTATTTACTATTTTGCTATTGTACACAAAACACAATAAATGCTATAAAATACACAAGTATTTTTACTTTCTGTTTCCCTTTCCCGTTGTTCCCCTTTAATGCTTTTGTAAACCAGACCAGAAGCGGGAGATGATCGAGACAGATTTGTAAATGTGGTATCATTTGTTCCGTTCAGTCCGGATCATTTATAAATGCCAATCGGAGAAAAATCCCCCAGTCTGCTCCAATTCCAAACTCCAAGTCCAAACCCAATAACAAAACAAATTAATCTATGGCTAATCATCGATATCCAGTATCGAGTATCCAGCTTTACACATGTACAATTTCTGTGCTACACGCACCACTGATTGGTGATTGTTGATTGTTAATTTTTATCCAATGATCGCACTCGACTGTACTCTGTAATTCCACCAATTCAGTATTGCATCATTACGGAGGAATAATATTAATTATCATTATTTCATTACTCTGCCCTCTGAAAAATTGATTTATGAAAGACACGAGACACGAGACAGGAAAAAATGACAACATGATGAGCTACAAACTTCAAATAAATAAATAGATGGATAAACAACAATTAACAATATAAAAAGTGATGAAAAGAGGAAAAGAGAAATGACGAGCTCTTGTACAATTCATCATTAGTGGTTTTTGAAATTACTGCTACACATTTCGTATTTAATATTAGTATTTCTTGAGGCTCCAGGTATGTGAAGAATGTTGACAGGGCAGGGCGGGTTTCATCACTTGAATTCTAGATTCTGGATTCTAGATTCTAGAGGTGGAAAAGGTGGAGAAATGAGAAGTGTGAAGGGTGAGAAAGGCGAAGGAGAGAGGAGAGAAAGTGGAATTATGTATTACAGAGGAATATTGTTTGGCTTGGTTTAGTTGGAGTTTGGAGTTTGGAGGTTGGAGGATGTCAGTGTGTAAGATTAATATCTTGACTGCTCAGAGGTCTACACTCTACTTTACACTTTCTACACTTCCTCTCCTCTTTTTCTCCGCTAATAAATGAATGGGGACTCGCCCATGAAAATTGGAATGGCTATTGCTTTTGCTTTTCCTTTTGCTTTTGCTATTAATATTACACTAGTGGAGATTGAGATGGAATTTCTGTACATTTTATATTATACATTATATCTTATATCCATTATGCATTATGAAGGGTTGGTGTGAACTGTGAATACGAATACGAATACAAATAGCTAGAGAACTTATTGAGGATCGGGAAATGGGCAATAGCTCATCATCAGAATTCTACGCTCGTCTCTGATGGGTGAACGTAGTACGTACGGCAGACACTGTATGAACTATGAAGTATGAAGAATGAGGTATGGAAATTATCACTTGATAGCCAGAAGCAAACTGTTCCGTGAGGCATTTTCCATTGTAGATTGTAGATTGAGAATTGAGAGTTGAGAATTTGGTATTGTGAACATGAGTAATGACGATGAGGACTTGAGCTTGAGCTTGAGCTGGAACTGGAGCTGGAATTTACTCATAGAGGAAATTGTCATCTTGAGTCCTGTGGCTTGTGGTCTGTGGTTCGTGGTCCTTGGAGGGAAAAAACTTGACTTTCTCAGGATCCCGGATCAGAAAAATGAAGGAAATGGGAAAGAGATTGGACAAGAAAAAAAGGAGCGGAGGCCAACGGAACATCGATTTCTTATTAATCTTCCGTCCGACTTTCATCTCCTCCACAATTTTCCCACTTTTCTCCAGTACTCCAGTGTGCAATCTCCAGCCAGTGTGTTTCAGTCTCAGTCTACTCTGTACATTGTACATTGTACAGCCTCCTGCCCGCCCGTTTGCTTAAAAGCTTTTCTCAAATGTCAACTGCTTTGATCATGAATGGAAATTGACAAACTGGTCATTTCTCTTTTTCTCTCTCTCTTGTTCTTCTCTTCTCTGGCGCATTGATCTAACCACATCACACGCCTACTCCACTTCACTTTCCTCCATTCGACTCCCACTCACACACTCTCATTCTTCTGCCTCCCAAAAGAACACTCATCTCCAATTAAATCCATATAAATAATGCTGTAATACTCGACAGGGCCAAATTATTTTCTCTTTCAATGTCACTTGTCATTTGTCATTTAATATTTATTAGCGAGGAAAAGAGAAAACCAGCCCAACCCAACCCAAACCATAACTAATTTCTTTCTTTTCAACTTGTCAAGGAAATAGGAAATACATAAAAAATACTTGGTTATTGGTTAAGCTCAAAGCTAAAAGCTACAAAAAGAAAAAAGAAAAGCTATAAAACATAAACCTACAACAAATTGACAATTGACACAAAATAGAAGAATTTACCTCAATTAGCTCAAAGTCAAAGTAGGAAAAAGATTCAAAATATAGTAATAATAATAATTATTATTATCGATATTATATACTAAAATATAATAAATATTGGAGCTTTAAGAGATAAACTTGTTGTGCCAAAGCTTTTCTAGTTATAAATATTTAATAAAGGGACAAAGATATCTAATATCTGTACATTGGCTTTAGTGTTTAGTATTATGATGAGATGTGATGATAATCGTCAATACTGATGGAGAATGGAGAATGAAGAGACTAAAACATAAGATAGAGAGAGAAGCGGAAGCAAGAAGAAGAAGATGAGTA